>PVLA01008250.1:67085-91535 GCA_004027455.1 Hydrochoerus hydrochaeris
ACACACACACACACACACACACACACACACACACACACACATACACACATCCCCACTAGCAAGTGAGAGCCAGAGATCTGAGCATGTCTTGCAAGTTTGACTATAGGTGATATAGCAAATAAGGGGGAATTTTCTTCTGCCATCTCTTTGAGGGCAAATATTTTTATCTCTGTTTTGATCAATGGTATTGCTCTATTCAATATTCTGTTCTTATAATTTCAGTATTTCCTTCAATATTGCTCTGCCTGATTGAAGGAACAACTATTGTGAAGAAAACCAGATGTACTATTGTGCCTATTGCTGTTGTCCTGGTCGCCTGTTGTGAGGTTCTGTGCTAATTTCACTGCACTGCCTCAGTTGGCTATGTCCTGTCTTGTTCTGCTGTATTTTACTACCTTCAAAATAAATAAATAAATAAAATAATAATAATAAATAAGAAAAAATAAAAAGTAATTAGCAACAACAAAACAGATCAGCAAGATACTGAGCAACCTGAAACACACTATAACTAAACAGATAATGGACTTACAAAGCAAAAGGAGAAAAAGAAAGTGCTTTAAAAGATATGTATATTTAAGGGTGTAGGGTTAATAATTATGTTGCTAAGTTTTCATTGGATCAGAGAATGGAGCTGTTTGTAGCCTCACTGTTTGAATGTCCACTTTGTATCCATTGATTTTGTAACTTGAACAACTACATCCAGGAAGACAATATGTATCAACTAATGATTTCTTACTGTTCATTTTTTTTGAAATTCTGTATTGTTTCTACCCTTTTTTTCTGTTTTGCTTTATTTTTCCCCTCTCTTTAAATAAAATAAATTTTAAAAAAGTTCCAGGTACAGTTCCTGTTACTTTTGTTTCTTAGAAACAGCTGGTCACTATGATGAATATTGCAAAAGCTAATTCCCAACTGATGAGCCATTCTGTCTCTGTACTTTCAGCTTGCTTATCCCATATAAGCACTAGACCACCAAAGATCAGGGCCTGATATTTTGGAAATGGTCTCAGTCAGTGCCCATCAACATAAATAAATCTGCCTCTAAATTCTAAATGTAATTTTTGTGTTTCTGTTTGCTGTTGCATCTGCTATGTTGGCTGGGAAGACTGTGCTGACCTCTTTGATTCCTAGTCATGACCCTCAAGGATAGAGCAAGGATTTCTCCCCATCCCAATGGTAAGGCATGTCCTTGAGATTTCTTAAGACCCTCTGAGGTCTAGAGGAAGATTCCTGGCTCCCCATTTGTATGGCTCACATTGGACCCAAAAAGGAAGAGGATACTGTCTGTCTGTCTGTCTGTCTGTCTGTCTGTCTGTCTACCTGATTCTTGTAAGACTCCTCTGGGCACCCCAGTTAGTCTGTCTTTCAGTCCTGCTCAGGTGGAGCAGAAGAGAAGTCTGATCAACTCTCATTAGTCTAGACCACCTTCAAGGGAAGGGAATTGGAATGTTTAAACTCTGAATACCTACTGAATGAATGTGTGACTTAACTGGAACAGACAGCATAAGCCATTGGCTGCTTTGTCTGTGCACTGAGACTGGGAAGCTCTGGTCACAGTGGCTGAATGGGCCCTCACCTGCAGTTCTGTGGTGATCAATATATGGCATAATGGAATCCTTGCACCACCGCCCCCCTTAGCTAAGTCACACCTAAGTCCCCATGAGGGAGGTGGCCAGGTGGGCATTTGAATGGTCTCTCTTTGAGGGGTACCCACTTTTTGTCTGTTGTACCATTGTTCAAGGGTACACAACACACATAGCAGGTCAGAGATGGGAATTAATTAGTCAAAATAGTTACTGACTGGAGGAAAAAGGGTTTTTGTGAAGTTAAAAATGAAACCAAATCACTCAAAGAAAAAAAGGGTGGGGGAAATGCCCATTCTTCCTGAGAATTCTGCATTGGCAACCTCCTCAGTCACCACAGTTCCAGTCAACACCTTTCACTCCCTGCTTCCAGTTCCTCTACTTCCAGTCAACTGAACTGATTCCAGCTAGCCATTACCTGAATTCAGACATACACCTTCTGTTTCATAGCTAAACCTATCCTAGTCAGATAGCACCATCTAATGCCCACCTGAGATGACTATCAGCAATTCTGAGTTCCATATTTTTTAATTTTATTGTATTTTAAAGAGAATAAAACCAAGCAAAATAAAATAGAATAAAGCCAATCAAAACAAACCAATATAAGTGACAGAGCACTTCAAACAATATGAAATTACCATAATGCCCCTTTTTGTCTTCAAAATAGCTGCCCATACCTTCAGATATAGTAAAAATCAAACAAAACAGAACACAATAGAATGAATAAAAGCAAAACAATTAATGCAATAAAGGACTTCAAAACAAGGTGATAGTAAATCCAAAATAGTTACCATATCTTGCTATCTTTGAAATAGCTGCCCATGCCATCAGATATAACAGAACAAACAAAACAAAACAGAATAAAACCCAACCCAACAAAACAATGAAAAGGACTTCAAAACATAACAGGGAATTAACAATGGCTAACACTTTCGGAAGGAGATCCTCAGTAGATACCACACTGTGTAACATTATCCTCTGAATAGATGATCAGACCACTGGCCCTAGACCTGTAATGTTGGTGAAACACCAAACACCACAAACATCAAGTTGTGTTTCACCTGAATAGCTATCCTCACAGCCTGTGTTTCTCTGGATCAGCCAGTCATTTATGGGGGGGGGGGAGTGAGGGTGGCTCTTCTTGTTTCCCAGTCCATATGCTGGCACTGGCAGGGGTCTGGCTGTCCCCCAATTGGTGGCAGCCCATGCATGGAGCTGGTTCACAAGGAGGCCTGCTTCTTGATGAATTCTTGTTCTCTTCCCCCACAGTTTGCAAATGGTACTGACTCACAGGAAAAGGTCTCCCCATTGGCAGCAGCCTGCACATGGTGCTGGCTTACAGGGAGGGATTGCTTCTTGGTGAATTTTTGTTCTCTTCCCCCACAGTCTTTACCATATTTTTTGTTCAGCCTTTGTATTCCTCCAAGCTAAGGAAAATGTCATTCTTGAGTTGCTTAAGTAAAGCAAGTGCCATTAACTATGTAGCTTTAAAGGAAAATATAATTCTCACAAGAAGATAATCTCATCTTTGATTAAGTTCTAGGCTTATGTCTGTAGTTCTTAGGAAGGTGAACTGAGTTCCACATTTTGACTGAAGAAAACTTAGACTGTCAGCCCTGACTAATGGGTTGCTGTTACCTTTCCCAAAAGTTGCCCACCTAGAAACCTAAGTGCTTCTCAAACACATTAAAGAGGGGAACACAAAGTCCATCAATATGTCAAAAGTTACCACAGTTACCCAGAATCCTAATAAGAAGACTGTGGACACTAAAATTAGATACCCTATATGTCTGTGAGACACAAAGAAACCTTCCTATCCAGGCCCACCTCAGTCTGAGCCTCTCTGCACCTGTCAGACCTGGATGGATAGGACAAACTGAGTTCTATCAAACTGGTTTCCTGAGAGCCCATGGTCATTTCAAAAGTTAGGGGCAAATCTATTATTTTCCTGGCACACAATGGAACATAACTCTCTGCCTTCAAAAGTTCCCCCTGTCAAAAAGTTACCATCACTGGAACAACTGGGACTCTTGCCTCTTTCCCCTTTTCCAGGCACAAACTTGCAATCTGGGTGAATATCTTTGTGTAAACCAGTCCCCATACCACTACTGGAAAGAGACCTCCTCTTCAAGTTAGAAGTGACCATTTCCTTTGTGCCAAGCCAGTCAGCCTCCCCTCTCATTAAACCATGAGCTTTCAACTATGACTGTTCCCTGAGAGAAAGATGACGCCTGCATCAATATGAGACACATAACCACAATCCTGAAATTCTAAAATCTCTCCTCCCAGAGGTATGAGCTAAGGACTCTCTTATAGGCCTAGTCAACAACCATGATGTCTCTTCAAGACCACCCCTCATGGCTGTCAGATGTCACGGGAAGCACAAACAGGCATCCAGCCACACAGCAGCCCAACAGACTGTTAATCACCTTGGGCAACACCTCCATGCTGTCAACAATGCAGCCATCACCTTGCATTCTGCAGTTCCTAACCCATACACACTTTTTGAACTATTACTCAATTGCAACAAGGGTTTAGGAACTCTCCCACTATTTGGTGGGGAGGCGACAGCAACAGATGTGACTTTGGGGCCGCCTGTTTCTCTATCTCTTACAGCTCCATCATGGACCCCTGAGAAAGAAAAAATGATGCTTCAAAATTTCAAAATGTCTATAGACTGTGATTTTTGCCTTAAACTGTATGGATGGTTGCCCCAAGAGAATACAACAATCAATCAAATACTTGACCAAGATTTGATGAGCATCCAAGGCATGCTGGACACTCTCCTAGGTTAGATTAACTCCCTCACTACCTTGCCAGAATAATGTTACAGAACACACAGGCCTAAATTATATCTCTTCCTAAAAGTAACTTAAGGAGAAATTATAATAAGGGAAATAAATCACAAACTCCTGGTGGGAATTTTCTGTCTTGAAAACGTTGGTTAAAGCCCATCCTAGGATCACTGATAGCTCCAGTGTTATTGCTTCTAGTTGGGCCTTTTCTCAGAAGATTAAATGTGACATGCCCAGAAAGAGCTTGTGTGGAAACAAAAAGGAGGAAAATATAGCAGAAGATGCTACCCCTCCCAATCAGTATGCTTCAGTCTGTTAGTTACTGTTCCAGTTGTAAGTATTTCTGTCCCTTAGAAATAGCTGGTCATTTTGATGCATTGCTGTGACAAACCAACCCCCAACTGACAAGCCATTCTGCCTCTTGTACTTCATAAGTCCTAGACCACCAGAGATCTAAATCCAGGGTGCCATTTTGGTGTTTCTGTTTGCAGTTGCACCATGATGGCACCACCAGAAAAACTGTTCTATTCAAGTAGAAATCATTAAATGCCTAGCAGCAGAACCAAGCAAAGCCTATTCTTCAAGGACACTTTTACATTCCAGGATTCAGTAATTCTCATAGGAAAAAAAACATGCTAAAGTGAGGCACAATCAAAAATAATGAGATATAGTGGGGAACTGCCCATGCAGGAAACCCACCAGATGCAAATATGACAATGGAAATTTCAGAATACTATCTGAAAGAGATTTTAAAAAGCCGAAAAATCTCCTCATATATATGTACTTTTGTTTTACGTAACAGGTGAAATTTACACAGCTGAATAACTAAGTAAGCAAAGTTGATCTAATTAGTAAAGTCTGCACCCAAAGACCACCACCCCATTGATACTCAAATTTTAACTTTTTGTAAATCATTTTCTTTGTATGAAATATTTCTTTCCATCAGGTAGCTTTTGAACTATGAAAATGTTCCATGGAAAATGAATGCGAATGATTTTTTGCAAATCCTAGTATGCTCTTTCAAAAATGGATCCTATCCAGTAATGTTCTAATTTAAGTAGATTGGAGGAATATTTAACTAGTGTCCCACATGATTTCTTGTGGCTCAAGAGAGGAGGGTTATGAAGGTATATTTGAGCTGCTCGCCAAGTAGCTTACTATAGAAACTGTTTAGAGGCTGAGAATAAACTTGGTTGCAAACACTTAGTTAAGAACTCTATATTCTGGTTCCGAATAATTTTTTATAGAGAGCTATGAATAGTCCACAGTTATTCTTCTGCATGAACATTTTTTTAAGTTACATTGGCTTTTGCCTTTCATTTAAGGATATATTTTAGCATATTCTTATGGATATTGATACTAGAAATAAGAAAGGGAACAGTGTGAAAGGGATAGTTGGTAAAACCAAAAGTGAGGAATTAGTAAGTACAGTGATAATTCCTATGTTTATTGTCTCCCTCAAAAGCTGCTTGGGGTGTCAGAGACTTGTTACTTACCAAAGAGGTTCTTCCACGCTTCCAAACTTCCTCAGTGAGTGGGGCCATATTGCTAGTTTTGGCCAATGCGAAGCGAGCAAAGTACCACTTGTCTCTTGTAGAACTGAACTTCCAAAGTGCATGTGTGCAACTGGCAACTGTCTGTGGTGTGTTTCCCTCGTCCTCTGCATGAATTGCCCACAGACTCTCCTGCTCCAATCGGGGCCTCAGGAACCAGGAATAAACATCTGTAGTGGTAAGTCCCTACAAATGGTGAGAGGATGAAGACTGTGGATGTGTGTTTGTTATAACAGCATCTCCTAGCCTAACATATCAATCTATGAGAAAGGGAAATGGAGTCTTATTAAAGCAAATGGCTCCCCATGTCCAGCCTGGTGATTATCAAAAAAAAAAAAAAAAAAAAAACTTGCTTTCTGCTCTCATTAGCTATTTTCTATCACTTCTCCCAACACATTTAAATTTCTAAAGATGCATAGAGATCTCAGTAAACTCCATGATATTACTTTTTCATTTGCTTTTTCTACCACCTCCTCCTTTAAACAGAGTTCTATGAACCTATGAGAAGTAACTGTGAGGAGGGTAAATTTCTTATGAGACATGAAAGTGCTGCAATTTTTGGTCCATGCATGGGAAGAATAATGTAGGCACTTACTAGCAATGTGCACATTTTACTGACCTCTCTAGAGTTAGTTTCCTTTTGGTGTAAAGAGAATAACAGACCCAAGCAGATGTTCAGGCCACTCTGCAGCTGTTTGATTTACAATGTGACTGAAAATTTATGGAATCAGCTGGGGAACCCCATGACATCCTAAGACTTCAGAAATGGAAATTCATGGGTTTGAGTCAATCCAGGTTCCAGGTTGTCAAGTTTTCTGCAATGGGAAGTTGCCAAGAGGTCCCCAAAGGACAGCCATGGAAGCCCAAGGAGAGGGCAAAGGAGAAACATAAAACAACATCCTCCCTTCCGTGACGGGACCCATGGAAAGAGTAAGCAGAGGACGAGGCATGGAGAGGAACTAAAAAGGAAGGAAACAAATCCCACTATTCAAACGGATAGCTTCCCCTAAGTTTGCTTCCCAACTCCCACACTAGCACAGGTGAGTTTAAGGACCATTTTCACCACAGCAAAGGACCGACCGTCTGCCATGGAGATCATAAAAAGTTTGCACCACTCCTTCTACAAACCTCCTACTCTTATTGCACTCACAATAAAAAATAGGCTCTCTGTGGGCTGAAAAGTGGTCTGCTTTGGAGATTAGTTAGCAAAAGAGAACCAAATGAATCCTGACAACCTCAAGGTTGAGAAGCCTCTCAGCAGGCAACACACAGAGTCATTTGTAATGAGTTTCAGTGCAGGAACTTGCAACGGCATAGCCTTAGCACAGAAGCATTTTCTAAGTGGAAAGCATGATTGGTGTGTTTAAAAGATCTCTCTTTTTCAAAAATTACAACATCAGGCTGGGGATTTAGCTCAGCAGCATAAGCACCTGCCTAGCAAGTGCGAAGTTATGAGTTTGAACTCCGGTACAAAAAAAAAAAAAATTACATCACTGGCCATAAAGGTTTCCAACCACCTTTGTGATTAGAAAGAAAACCAAAAACTAAATGCCACCTATGCATTATGCTTATTAAATAGAGGAATGGGTGAATATCTGAGGAGAGAAAGTAGTAGAAAATGCAGTTTTAGGTGCACTAGGTTGGAGACACCAATAGAAATATCCTATATTAGACTGGCAGATTTGAATACATAGACATTTTAATTCCATATGATAGCACCACAGGTAAAACTGAGAGACAAGCAATGCATTGGAGAAAGGCATACACTGCCCTAGACAAAGGGTTACTGTCTAAAATGGGTAGATCACCTATAAATCTATAACAAGGCTCATATCTAAATAGTTAAATAAGCAAAAGCTATAAAGAGGCAATTCTCAGGAGAATTACAAATGTCAACAAACAGATGATGCAATGTCAAGAAAAAGATGGCAAATCATACGAATAGTAAAATGAATACATATAAAAACTAAGAGATTCTTGGCCATGTTGTAATGGTGAAACCTGGAAATGATTCAAATATCCATCCATTAGGGGAGTGAATAAGTACACTGTGGTAATGCCACATAAAAATTTATACTATTAATTCAAAATAACTCAGATTTTTATATGCTGATGTGGAAAGCTATTTAAATCAAAAGGCAAGCCAATTGGTAAAGTACAGAATATGTGAGTTCATTAATTACATACAAAAAGTACAGGAGACACAGCATAAAACTATTTAGATCAGTTTCATTTAGGATAGGCAATGGTTATTAGAAAGGTGGTAGGGTTACCTTGATAATTTACATCAGTCTATTCCGTATATACTATATTGTGATATATTCCTGTACGTAACTGTGAACTTCAGACAACTTTAGGCAATCTATGTAGTAGAAAGCAAGAGAAATCCATTGGTTTTGTTGCTAAAAGAGCCACAACAGTGCTGTAGTTAATGCCATGAACTAAGACTGCCTGTCCTTTGTGTTCTATTAAAGCAGTAGTTGCTCCACTGCCAACATCAGAAACTACTTTCCAAGACCTCCTGTGGAGACTAGAGACACAGGCAGAACCAAACCTTCTGTCTTCCATGTTGTTTTCCTAGGTACACTCCTATGCTTAAGTTTAACTTATATATTATATACTGTAAAAAATTAATAATGGTTAATAATAATAGAACAGTTATAACAATGTGCTATAAAACAGTTATATAAATGTGGTCTTTCCTCTTTCAAAGCACGGTATTGTACAGTACTCACACATCTTGTTGGGATAGTACGAGATGATCAGATGCCTGTGTGACAATGCCAGGTGAGGTGATTGATGCAGGCATTGTGGCATGGTGTTAGGGTACCACTGATTTCTGCAGCGATCACCAGACAACTACTCCATCCTGCCCCCTCCCCCATATTTAAGTCACTCCTTTACCCAGACTTCCACACTCTGTATAGGATCCTCCCATTAGCCACGTAGATGATGTTTGGCTATCAGATCGATCGTTGTGGTACTGTAGTAATTGCATACAAGTAACCTAGAACAGCACATAATTTAAAAGTGTCTAATGTTTATTTCTGGAATTTGCCTTTTATTATTTTTGGACTGCAGCTGAGGGTGGGCAATTGAAACCACTGGTAAGAGTAGCAGACTGTGGGGTCCTTGGGCAATGTTTCTGGGTCTTGTACCCTCATCTCTAAGTGGGCCTGGTGTCATCCCAAAGTGTTGCTATTGCTGTTGTTGTTGCTGTTGCTGCTGTTGTTTTGAGTAGCAGAAGTTTAGGTTATATTTCCTTTTCTTGGGGTTCAATTATAATATCTTGACAATAAATTTGAATACTGTTAATACTTGAACATATTGACAAAGTATAGAATAATATTTCTTAGAGAGTTGAAAATATGTTATTAACATTGATACTATAAAAGTAATTTTTTTTAACTTCATCAAGTTTTACTGGCATTTTTTTTTTGTACTGGGGATTGAACTCAAGACCTCACACTTGCCAAGCAGACATTTGTGCCAGTGAAATAAATCCTCACTGTAAATATATATATATATATATATATATATATATATATATATATAAATTTTTTTTTTTTTGTACGCGGGATTGAACTCACAACTGCATGCTTGCAAGGCAGGTGTTTATGCCACTGAGCTAAATCCCCAGCCCCTAGCTTTTTTTTCTTAATATATATTTGTACTACATAATGTTTACATTCCTTGTGTGGAGTTGATACATGTACACAATACATCTTACTTCCTTTTTTATCCCCTTCCCTCCCCTAACTCTTTTCCCTCTATCTGTAAAAGTAATCCAAAGAGGAGTTAAGTTAAAAGAACAATTGAAAAATAGAAAAAGAGGAGTTCACTTACATTAGTTGATTAGAGTTGCTTTAGCTAAAACATTTCATGTCGAAGGGTCACAAGATCCTACCTAAAGTTAATAAGTCAAGAAATAGATGTACAAGCGCTTGATTTAAAGTATGAGACTAGACACCAGAAGCATCAACAAATGATTGATTCAAAGAGTTTCCTAAAAGGAGGGAGATCAGGAGTCTTTATTTTTTAACTCCTATCTTCCCATGCAATTTTAACTTTATAATGTGATGTATTATTTTCATAATGCTCAACAAATAGGAGGTTCTTGCAAAAGTGGGAACTTGTTATGTGTGTGATGTCTCTTAGTAGCATAATTTACTCAATAAATTAGAATTAAATTCTCAAAACTGGTAACAGTTGACTCTGGTGAAGGAGGTTGGGTTATTGAGGGAGAGATGGAAGTTAAAAACTTTATACTGAATTCCTTTTATATCTTTTAAATTTGTGCACTATCTAACTCTATCAAGCATACTCAAAATAATGATTTTGGAAACCTGTCTTTCTAGAATATGGCTTTGTCTACAAGGGCAGAGCATTAAAACTTCCCTGTGAAAAGTCTTGCTAGAATTCACACTGCTTGTTTCATTCTTCAGTCCAGAGTCACTGTGCCTCTTCCCTCAACCAAACTGTGCCCTAATTCACAGCAGCCTCCAGGAATTCCAGGGAAAGCAAACTGCACTACTTTTGACAAAAGCATGGACCCTCACTTGACCTGTTGTATTGGGCAGCTTTTCATCGCTGTGATGAAATACCACGTTTCAGCTTGTGTTTGCAAAGGTGTTGGCTCCATTTCTCTGTGGCTTGAGATGAAGTGGAATATCATGGCAGTGTGAGCATGTAGAAGAGGCTGCTCATCTCATGGTAGCCAGGAAAGCAGAAAGAGGCAATGGAGCCAAAAATGAGATGTACTCAAAAGCTAGAGAGGTGAGATGGAAAATATGGCATGTGTTCAAATATTTTGAAATGTATTACAGTAAAAACTCTTACCATCGATTTCCCTCAGAACACTGCTCTGCACCCAGACCCATCCCGTAACTCTAACCACACTCTGGAGCAGTTCTGAGGGAGCTTTCTCTGAGTATCTTTATTTGTGCTGTCATGGCTGCTTTGGTGTCCTGGTCATTTTGACTTTGGGGAAGATCCAGAAGTCAGGTGGTGCCAGTTCTGGTGAATAAGGTGAAAAAGGATACACCAGTGTCTTTTTACAGGCCCCGCTTTCCCACTGGGTGGCTCACAGCAGCGTTCAGTGTGACAGAACCAGGCCTCATGAAGACCCTCACAAGCAAGTACATCTAGAACCACCTCAGGACGTGGTAAGAAGGATGGGGTGAGTGTGTTCAAAGCAAAGAGAAATATTTTGAAGGGAGTTAATGTAATTCAGCTTTTACACTCATCAAGTATTTAAACTTATTCACTCTTTGTATTTCCCCAGTGAATTATTTCCCCCAAACAGCCCCCCCCAACCCAGCCCATTCCGCTATCACTAAGACACGGTTGATGAAATCATCCCTCATGGCCCAACCACCTTCCAGAAGCCCCACTTCAGAACACACGAGCCTCTTAAGGTCATGTTTGGTCTACTTGGCCACTTTTCAAAACATTGAACAGTGAAAATTAGCTCACCTTGTTTCATGTTTCATTTAATCAACAATACAGAATATACAATAATGCGAAGTTATCCCTGTGAATAATGACAAAGGAGAACACAGGACCGGTGGGCGGGTGGCAGAGCCATGACCCATGACAGAATCGCCTGGATCACTATCGAGTTACGTCAGATGTGTGGCTGCAGGGGTGGGGATACAGTTTGGTGGCACAGTGTCTACCTGGCAAGCACAAAGTTTGAGTTCAATTCCCATCACCAAAAATATATTTAAATAAAATACAAAAGTAGCAGATGTGTGGCTGCACACACACAGGAAGACTGTGTCCCTGGGCCATCTACAGCATGTCTGATGATTACCACAATGCCACAGCAGAGGTGAAGGCAAATGGTATCTCAAGACACGTCAGCTGGCATAAAAGTAAATACCATTCTCTTGATTTCTTAGTGAATCCCAGGATGCTGAGAATATTCACGGGCTTTGTGTTTGCCTTTGTAATTGAAGGAGAAGTTGTACTTAGTTAAAGATTGGTGAAAATAAATATGACATATTTGTGCCGAACCAAGATCACGGACACCTGGACTGCTCCCTAACCCCAGAGAGGGTGCCTTGCCATTTACTCTGACACGGCAATGATGATTAGCAGCTCACACTCAACATCAGTGTCAACAGAGAAGGACTATGGGAAGTCTGAACATAGTAGTCTTGACTCAATACCAGCTGAGTTTTTCCATGAGAGAGAAGTTACAAATCCACATATTTTATATGCAGTCATTTCAATAGTAAATTTCATTCAAAAAATCTTAATGAAATCAAGCAAAAAACACCTTAAGTCCATTATGCAGCAATGACCTCTGAGCTCTTCATTAAGATTGGTGGGATCCCTGTGTAATTTCTACATTGTGTGACAAAATGCTGTTGTCTGAATGTCTGTATCTGAAGCAAATTCATAAGTTGAAACCTAACCACTAACATGATGGGCCTAAGAGGAGAGAAATCAGAATTAAATTCTGATTTAAGTAGTGAGCAGGCCCAGAAAGCTCTGCCTGAATAGATGGGATGAGTCTTTATAAAAGAGAAGACTGCTATCCCCTGCCACCAAATGAGGACACAGCAAGGAGATGTCTATGAGCCAGAGAGCTCTCACCAGGCACTGATTCAGTTGGTACCTTGATCTCTGGCATTCCAGCCTTGAGAACTGTGAAAAGCAGGTTTCTGCTGTTTTCCAATTGTTCTGGTAGTCCCCAAAGACAATATCTTCTATTAATAAAACTTCTATTAATAATCAACCACGTTGTATCAGACATGCATCCTATATTCCATGTCTTCAATAAGCTGCATCTCAGAGCAGCACAGCTCCTAAAAGCCTTCCATTTCTCTGGAATAAAGCATTTAGCCTAGAATTCAAGGGTTTCCAAGCCTTTTCCTAGCATGGTGTTAGGGATCTTTTTCTAACTGCATCAGAAACCTCTCCCACATATCTGCCAACTCTGTGCTTTGCTCATGCTGCCCTTTGTGCCACTACAATGCTTTTGCTACCCTATCAGTGCCTAAACAATCAGATTTATCTGTATACAATAACACAGCTGAATTTCATATATGACATAAAATATGATTTTTCTTTTGACTTTCTCAAACATTTAAAATGTAAAATCCATTTTTATTTTGTACACAGAACAAAAGTATTTGGCTGGCAGGCTGTAGTTGTTTGCCTACTCAAATAGTCCTCGGTCATGTGACCCAATGCTAGAATTTTTCTAGAGTGGCTTCCTGGAAAACTATCTTGCCTATTTCAAAGAGACACTGGGCAGGAGTGTAATTTTCTTGATCCAGGCATTGTCTCCTGTCTACCTCATATCATCTTGAGTCATAAGAAGCAAACTAGTTACCAGAACTTCTGAGGGAAGTTCCTTGATTTTGTCTTTTGTGAAGCTGCCAAAACAACTCTGAAAATACCAGACTCCAGACTACTTTTTGTAAGACAGTAGGGTTTCCCTATTGCTTATGCTACATGTAGGTGAATGTTTTGCAGAGGTACCAAGAAAGGTGAAGAAGAGGGCAATCTCTCTGGGTGTCTGACACACAGCAAACTTAAGAACAATATAAAGCCATCTAAAAGTCCATCTTCTGTTTATTATCACTATGCATCACCAATTCCTAATCAGGTCAGTGACAAAATACTTATCTTTGTCCTGATCAACTCCTATCACATCTTGTTACCCAGCACAGTCAGTTTTGCAAGCACTTTGCTGATGGGTTAAACAACCCACGTTCTGGAGACACATATGAATCCATACCACAATGAGTCATGCTACAGTTACTTCTGTGGCTAAAGGAAGTGAAGAAAATCCTTAGGATTTTGCTACTCAGTATCCATATTGATATCATAAGGATTCTACCTATTGTGACCCTCAGAGCTCAACTATCACTTCTCAAGGCATTCCTGGAAAAGGCTGTCTGCCCACAAACATGCACACATAGGTAAATGCATAACACAAACACACATACAAATGCACACATATGCACATACATGAATACAAAGATGCATGCATGCACACATTACACAGAAAAAATACACATCCATATTCACAGTCCTCAGCTCTTTTTTTCTCTCTTCTCTCTTCTTCCCTGGAAAACACTCAAAAAGTTTCTATATTTTCATATTCCTTGTGAACTAAAATTAAAAATAGGTCAAAACAATGGTTGTTATTAACTGAGCCAAAACATCTACAATTTTAGCCAAGATCTGCAATAAATGATCTGGTGCTTTTTGCATTTGGGGAGTTTTGTCCTACCTAAAATTGCTATTCTGTCTAAAACTTTTATTTAAAACAGACATGCAATAAATAAATAAATACATCAATAATAGACTCATAAAAAATAAAATTCAATGAGGCAAATCCCAAAATAAACCTGCTCCCTTGGCTTCTTGGGGGCCAGAAGAATTACTGTCATTTGGAAATTGCCTTAATGCTTTCTATTTATCTAGGGTTCATCGGCCTTCCTGAAATTTACAACCATTTCAGAATGGTTAATGAATATGGATAAAACATGACTGAAGCACTACAGCAAAATACTTTCAGTTGCAGATAATGGATCCTGGGCTTCTCCTGAGCCAGGACAGGGCTTCAGCTAGACCCTCCCAGGAGAGAGACAAGACAGCTGGAGGACAGAGAATCTTGCCTAGGGACCTGTGGTCACCTCCAAACAAAGGCAATAGGGACTCATTTTTATTGATTGTTTTCCATTTTAAAACAATAAGCAGAGTAACCAGCACAGGCGACAAGAAGCAGCCAGTCATGCCTCCATGCACTTGCCACCGTTGGAGAAGTCTATGTGCAGCTGTGCATGTCTGGAGAAGCCAGACCTGTACCCCACCACCTTCTAGGGAACCTAGGTTAGGAGAAACCCAAGTTGCCTGGCCCATTCCCCTACACTATGGATGGGCGGCCAACACAGAAGTGCCTGGGACCCCACAATGGCTCACCCAGAGGAACCTAGGAAAATGTCAAGACAAAGGAACAAAAGGCAATCCCAGACCTCCGGCCAACATAGAACAAGTGCAGGAGACAAACATGAAAGAAAGTGGAAGTTGCATACTTGAAATTTCTGAAAGAATAGCAATTTAACTAAAGAAACAACTTCATGAGGCTGTAAAAGTAATCAGATCATAAATAATATCTCATGTAAAAGAAGAAATGACAAACATAATGAAAGAATTGCTAAGCATATCTAAAGAAAATAAAAGAGAACATAAGAAAATGATGGAAACCTTGGAAAAACAATATAGGAAAGAATTACAATGTATGAAACAGATTCAAAGAGATATCTAGGAAATTAAAAACTCCATTGAAAGCTGACAAAACCACTTGAAAGAAACTAAAGACAGACTTTCAGACCGTGAAGATAGGATGGTGGCTAGTGATCATGAAAAGAAAGATCTCTTAAAAAACAAGGAAGGAGGACGAAGTTAAGACGGCCAATCAGTGAGCAACAAAATACAAAGCCTCCCTGGAGAAACAACTCATATGCTAGAATAAAACATTCTGGAGAGACCCAGACAGAGGAAGATGGATCCTCTTGAAACAGGAAGAAATTAAAACATAAAAAAGCTTGTCAAACATGTGGGGACTACAACTGAAACAGCTAAAAATTATGGGACACAGCGTTTTCACTGCAACCCGCCAAGTTTGCGCTGGCCTGAATTTGTGCCAGCTTGAATCCACGCCAGCTGGCAGAGCCACCCAAACTCATTCCTGCTGCCACTCACAGGAGCCACAGCAGCACTGAAGTCAGGGGTTGGTGAGCCCAACAGAGAGCGGAGCTGGCAAAGGGACCTTCATTAATCTATGGGCAGTGCTGGGAATGAGCCCCACCATGGGAAGGGTGCAACCAAATGGGTGACATGTTGGAATCAGGCAGGAGGAGCCTGAACTGGGTGCAACAGTAACTTCAGTTGGTTGCCCCCTCACCAGAACAGATTTGTGGGATTTGCTTGGACTGGGCCACGCCTCGGGCCAGGATCCAATGAGCCATTCCAAATCAATTCCTTGTGCCTAGCACACACTAACCTGGTGAAGGCCCCTGAAGTTTGGCTGGCCCAGGGGGGAGGGCAGGCAGAAGAGGGAGGAGGTCCCTCTCATCAGCGTGCATCGGAGGAACCGTGGCCAACAGGGAAGGGGGCTGGGACCTGCACTGTAACCTGTGTGGAGGAAGCCAGGGCCATGATGGGAGAGAGAGGCAAGAGGAGTCCCCCAGCCCAGTGAGAGCACTGATCCTGGAGAGGGAAAAACAAGGGAGACTGAGGGCAGCAAACACACCACATGAGACATGGCTTCAATGGACATTAAGAGATATCTTCGGGACCTTGTAGACAAGCTCAAAACTGAAATATTAAATCAGGTAAAACAGTATATGAGTAGAGTAATAAAAGAAATGCTCTCAGGAAGATACAGATGGAAGAAGGGAGGAACACAAAAAAAAGGAGAGAAACATTTGATAAAGAATATAAAGAAAATATAGAATACATGAAGCAGATTCAAAGAGACTACCAGGAAATTAAAAACTCCATTGAAAGCTGGCAAAATGCCTTAAAAGAAGCTAAGGATAGACTCTCAAAACTTGAAGACAAGTTTGCAATGTGTGATCATGAAAGGAAAGATCTCTTAAGAATAACAAGGAAACAGGCAGTAACAATACAAAGGCTAGAAGATGACAAGAGAATCTACAATTTAAGAATAAGAAATGTGAATGAAGAAGCAGGAATACAAACAGGCGAATGACAAAGGCTATTCACAGAAATAATTAAGGAAAACTTCCCAAGCATGGGAAAAGAAAATGACATTCGGTTATGTGAGGCATACAGAACTCCAGCCACCTACAACCAAAACAGAGCTATACCCAGACATATAATAATCAAGACACCAGAAATTCAATATAAAAACAGAATATTAAAAGCCATCAGAGAAAAGAAACAGATTACCTATAAAGGTAAGCCCATCAGGATCATGGTTGACTTCTCGACACAGACCATCAGATCAAGAGGAGCTTGGAGTGAAGTATTCAAAGCCCTGAAAGAGAATAACCTCCAGCCCAGATTGATATATCCTGCAAAACTGTCACTAGAAATTAATGGAGAAACAAGATGCTTCCATGACAAAGAGGAACTGGGCAAGTTTGTGACCACCAATCCAACCCTACAGAGTATACTGAAAGACATTCTAGAATGAGAGGAAAAAAATACCAGGATGTTAGGAACAGTGGCAGAAAGGCCTCAATGAGTGGGGCAGGCAGTAGAATGAAGGAGAAAACTAGACAAACAAAGGCAGAAAAATAGCATAGCAGAAATGAGGCAGAGAAGGATAACTAGAAACTCTAACATAGATGGCTTTGATACACTTGATAGTGTTAATAGTGCACCAGGATTTAAAACCCACATTACTTACACTACTCTGCCTAGATGTATTATATTCTGTTCCAGTCATTCTACATGTACTAGATTTGAGGGCACAGACAGTAATCCTGAAAATAACAGGATATAGTATGGTAATCATCCTCAATTTCCTATTAACTTAATCTAAAGCTCTGTAAATCCTACACTGTTTTACCATGATTGATCATAATAGAATCTGGTTTGTTAGATTGCTGTTTTGTATTGATAGATTTTATTCAAAGTTGTTATAATTGATAGTGTCAAGTCTGAGAGTATAAGCAACTGCACTTAAGATGACAAGATTCACAGAATATCCACTATGGTTTGATTATTACCTGCCTTTGAAGTATTATACTATCTACAATGTTTTATTTTTACTAATATTGTTATGTACTACTATATTCAATTATACTGCTCTATTCAATTATGCCTGATGATATAGACAATTCTATTGAAGATAATACAAAACAACACAGTAATCATTGTAGATCACTTTGTATTGTGGTTTTATATGACTTTTTGGTCTCATGTTTTTATAGGAATTTGTTTTGTCTTGCTATGTTTTGTTTTTCCCTCTAATACAGAAAAGATAGAAATACATGTAGAGACTCATGCATGCATAGCTGTTTACATTCTCACTGTTTGACTATCTACTTTGTGTGCTTTAATTTTGTAATTTGAACAACTATTTATAAGAGGACAATATGTAATTTATGGACTAGTGATTTCTTATTGTTTATCTTTTTTTTAAATTCTGTATTTTCTCTACCTTTTACATGCTTCTGCTTCTCTTTAAATTAAAAAAATTTCCAACAAAAAAAAGGAACCAGGAAATAACAATTCATCAGCTGCAAGATGATGCAAAGAAAAATAATTTAAGAGTGGTAGGAGTCAGCAAAAATGCAAGAGTCAACACAAATGACATAAATTATTTACAGAAGTAATAGCAGAAAATCTCCTAAGGACAGAAAAAGGACCTGACAAGATAAGTGAGACATATAGAACTCGAGCTAGCCATAACCAAAGTAAATCTACAGCCAGACATATAATAATCAAGATCCCAGAAATTCAACACAAAAACAGAATATTAAAGGCTGTTAGAGAAAAGAAACAAATCACCTATAAAGAAAAATCCATTAGAATCATGGAAGACTTGTCAACACAAACCATTAAGTCAAGCAGAGTTTGGAGTAAAGCATTTCAAGTCCTGAAAGACAACAACTTCCAACCAGATTGATGTACCTAGCAAAACTATCTTTC
The DNA here is from genome assembly GCA_004027455.1 of Hydrochoerus hydrochaeris. Lineage (NCBI taxonomy): Eukaryota > Metazoa > Chordata > Mammalia > Rodentia > Hydrochaeridae > Hydrochoerus > Hydrochoerus hydrochaeris. The sequence goes on from PVLA01008250.1 coordinate 85,665, forward strand.
AAAATTAATGGGGAAATAATAACTTCCATGACAAAGAACAACTGAAGGAATAGTAAACCAACCTTACAAAGAGTGCTTGTTGGCTTTTTCTTTTTCATTTTAAAATGGAAAAATAAAGATGACAAAACAATTACAATATTGGATTAACAATGGTTAATATGCTGATATTTTTGTCTTCAAAGTAGTTGTGTCATGTATTCTAGAGAGAGATAAAGATGAGCATGGTTCCAAGAACAGCAGCAGAGGGGGATCACTTAGTAGGACAGGCAGTTGAACAGAGGGGAAAACTGAGGAGCCAGTGGCAGGAAGATAGCATGAAAGAAATGAGCCAATGCATGTCAGTCATAAACATTAATGTAGATGACCTCAGTTCACCAATGAAAAGAAACATGGGCAGAGTGGATTAGGAGACAGGATCCATATATACGCTGTATAGAAGGAACACATTTGACTCAAAATGAAATTCATGGACTGAAAGTTGGAGGAGAGAAGATAATGTTCCATGCAATGGGGATCCAGAAAATAGCAGAGAAAGCTTGTCATCAACAGCAGAATGGATAAGAAGGATATAGTACTTTTATACAATAGACTGTAACTCAGCTATAAAGAAGGATAATCTTGAGACTCTTATAAGCAAATGGGTGTAACTTGAGATCATGCTCATGGGTGAAAGATTCAGACTCACATGCACTAACATTGTATTGTCTCCCTAGTATAAAAATGTGAAGGATTTAGTGGGATCCAAAGTGGACAATAGATATTGTAAAAGTGAAAGTGGAGGAAACGGGTAAAAAGAGAAGGAACAACTGGGCTGGGGAAAAGGAGAAAAGAAAGAAGGCAAACTTTATCTATCATAAACACACACACACACACAAGAATTATACTACTAATAGAGAATTATACTACTAATCTCTGTTAGCCCAACAAAAAGAACAGTTTGTGCTTTCCTTGTTTGACCACTTTATTATGTATATGTATGGCAACCTGAACAACTACTTTGAAGACAACACTATGCAGCATATGGACCATTGTTAATCCCCTATTCTGTTTTGAAATTCTGTATCATTATTTTTTGCTTTTTCATTTTAAAATAAAAAAAACAATAAGCAAATGTAGAATTTGAGGGATATCTAGAAAAGTATGGTTGCAGGCACAAATTTGCACTTTTTATGTGACTTTGCTCCACAAGCTCAGCTCCATCCAATCCATATTTCCTCATGGCATCCAGGCAGGACTCGCATGCCACATTTACATTAAGAATGATTGTTGCCTCCATTTATCCACCCACAGCCATAAAAATCTTTACTCACCATTTCAACCGGCTGAGTTACCTGACTAGTACAGCCAAGACAGTCCCACCCAGGATAGACAAAACAGGGCCTGCAGAACTGTTTTTCCCTTAAAGACCGAGCTAAGAGCCCGGTGTGGTAGCACATGTGTGGAATCTCATCTATTCAAGAGGCAGAGGCAAAAGGATCACAAGTTCAAGGAGAGTCTGCAGGTGTTAGCAAGACCTAGTCTCACAATTAAGTCCGTAGGATTATAATTCAATGGTAAAGCACTTGTGTAGCATTCATGGGGTCCTGGGCTCAATCTTAAACACCAGAAAAGGAACAAAAATGACTTAGAATCTCATAAACAGCAGCAAAATTGTTCTCTTCCGTCAAACTCAGCAAAAGCCCTCAACAAATCTGTCAAGGAAAGAATGTGGAGCTACACACATTAAAAGGGATAGAATTAAAGATTTCTCTTTAAAACAATGGTAGTCTTGATATGATGCAGTGAGAATGGCGTGCCTCCCTTCTGGGCTCTTCCTCCCAGGACCTAGAACCATGAGGAAATGGCAGAAAACATCAAAAGAACAGTCTACAAAATTCCTGCTCAGTGCTTCTTGGCAGTGTCCCTGTCCCTTCCCCCGGTAAGGGAAATCTGAGAAACTGACTTAGGTGAGAGGAGCTCAAGGAGATGTAGCAGCTAAATATCACATGGTACCCTGGACAAGACTCTGGACTAGAAAAAGGACACTGGGAGAAGCTAGTGAAGTCCAAACAAGTGCGTAGTGTAATAGAAATGTGCGATGCGGATGACTTAGCTGTGCCGGATGCCCCACGGCCACCCAGGTGTAAACAGCATGGGAAACTGAGTGAGGGTACTTGAGACTCTGGTCATCTTTGCCTATTCTCTATATATTTAAAACTACTTTAAAGAAAGAAGTTTATTTTAAAAAATTTTCATGTAGTAATTTTATGCCCTACATGGGGCAGCTTTTTAGAAAAGGCAGAAACCCACTGTGGGAGGTGCAAACCGGCTGCTGCCACTCAGCATGCTGACATCTCTTGAGAACTCGCTGTGTGAAGGCATAAGGTAGAAACTGAGGGGAAATCTAGGAGAGGAAAAGTGAGGCGCCCTACAGCTGCCACTCAGCATAGAGAACTAGCTTCCCAAACCTGGGAAAGGACAAGCTCGCACCCTGCTCAGCTCTCTGGTAGGGGTCCGAGACGCTGGGACCTCTTCAGTCAGTCACAGTTCACACACGGGCCATCACTGTCCCACTGCTTACTGAGTGGGGCAGTGTCTGCTCACACACTCTTCCTCTAACCTTGTAGCTTTGTTTTTTCATTTGCGTTACTGTTACAGGCCCATCTCTGTCTAAAGAAGAAAGGCATTTTAAGCAACACTTACAATGACTTTTAAAATATCTAGATGCAATGTTTCAGAGCCTCAGTTTACTGAACTGTTAATTGTCATTCATCAGTACTGTTCTTGGTTCCCATTGAAGGGTGGGTTGGATGCAGAGATTGAGATGACATTTCAGCTCTGTGAAGGGTACTCACCCTGAGCTTGGCATCTTCACAAGGTTGATATTCACCCTAATCAAACAAATGTGACTCCTTTACCAAAATTTTCTACCCCTCCCTCAGCTCCCTCTAAAAGCCCTCTTCCACCACTAATCCCCTAGGGGAGCAAGAGAGGTGTCTAAAATGGGGTGGGTCTCTAAGTTACCATATCATACACCATGTCTGCCTGTTTAATCTGTGCTAGAAACTGTTACAACTCCTGCTTGAGCTCAACATCTTTTGTCTCTTTTGAAATTTTCATGAAAAACTATTTGTACAGGCTTTCAGACAGACCTCACCTCAAATGACTGACACAAAGAAAACTGGTTTTGTAAATATATTTATTGCCTATTGTTGTCCTGTATGAAATAATTTAAAATTTCTCATTTGTCATACTTTAAAACTCCACAGAAAAACCACAAAAAATGAAACCAAAAATCTTACATTGGGAGATGGATTCTTATGAACTAAAAATAAACACATAGTCCTGACTCCCACATGCTTATCAGCACCACTTATCAGCAAGAGTATGAATCAGAGCCTTGCTTTTGCTGCCTCTGGAGTCCAATTTGGTTGTAAAAAAGCAAATTCATTCCTTTTGCAATCAGAGGTTCACCTTGGTCTCTGCTTGCATGTAATGGGTCCTGGGAAAGAGGGGGACACATCCCATCCAATCTTCAGGTGGCCTATTTTTATCCAAGACTTTTCATATTTACACAGAAGTTATAGAACACCTGAGACTATTATTTTAAGAGCAGTGAAACCAATGCTAGTCAAAATAAAACATTTGCAATGACCAAATAACCTGACACAAGCCAAAATAAACAATAAGACTATAAATACTGCCTCATAAATGTATACAAAAGCTGGTCTCAGAGTACAAATAAAACCTCCAGGGGCTGGGCAGTTAGCTCAGTGGCACAAGAACCTTCCTGGCAAGTGAGAGGTCATGAGTTCAATCCCTGGTACCAAAAAAAAAAAAAAAAAAGGAAAACCTCCCCTGGAGATTACAGAAAAACTCAGTCACGGGGCCCAACCAATAACAGAGATTCTAAGTCTTAGGAAATAAAGATAAGAAAAAATTCTTCCTAGATCTTTCCCTAAGATAAATGTCACTTTCTATATTTACAAGAGCCCATTGGTACAAATCTCAGCTAATTGATAAATTTGCTTTTGGCTTTGTATTTAAATTGGTATTATTGTTTCATTGATATGCTTAAAACATTTCTTGTGCTTTTTAACTTCTTAAACAGCAATTATAAGGTCAATTTGTTCTGCTGTTGCTTCAGTACAGTCACCTCATTTATTGGAAACAGCAGTGCTGGCAGTTGGCAGATTTTAACAATGTAACAATTCAAGAAAACACTTAGACACTGAGGAGTCCAAACATCCACAAATAAGATTGTTATAGACAGAAATAAGTAAGTAGGACAGAGAAGAACATATGGAAAATGGTTTTAAGTGTAACAGATGTGGAAAGATTTTGTACTAGGGTTTTTAGTAGCAACTAAACTGGAAGACTCAAGTGTTTTGAAAGCAGGTTTGTATAGGATGCGGCTTTTTGAAAGAAACATACATGTTTGCTTTTTGATTTAATTGAACCCAACTACTCTTTCTAAAACCTTCTTGTTACTCATAAAGATTAGGGCTCCATGGCCCTGACTCTTACTAGGTTTCAACTCTCTTCCCCAATTTAAGTGATGCTTTCAGACAAAATCTGTAACTCATTTTTGAGATTAATACTAAATATGAGCTTTTATGTACAACTAACAGAGATATATTTTTGGTCAACAACAAACAAAATATAAGACAAAGCTGCCTCTTTGGGCAGTTCCAACCTGGTTTTTAACATTCTTTGTTACTGGCTTTATGGTATAGGATACATATTTATATTTCCCTATGGGTCTTCAAAGACACCAAACTAAAAACACTGCCTCAGATTTGTGAAATCCAGACTGAAATTATCTATGATGGTAAAGTTTTACATTCAAGAATATAAGTTACATTTACTGTGTTTCAACTCTGGTAACAAAGTATGCATGTCAATCCAACATGCACTGCCAGTCAAAAACTATGAACTATGTATTTATTTTAGTCCATTTTTCAAGGCTTACAATATTTAAGGATGCTCATTCACTGTGCAGCCCAAGCAATGGCACATAAAATACATCTACTGCCACATTCATTCTTCTCAGATAATATTCTATTTAAAAACCTCAAATTTGGGTAAAAATTTCTTCATGTCATTTAATATAATGATGTTTCCATGATTGTTATGCTAATGTTATATTCCCCTTGTTCTTAAATTTTCTCTATAAAGCTTTATGCTTGTTATTTGCTAACATTTTACAGAGATTCAACATCTAGGACAGGCATAACAAAAAACACTTCCCTAAATGAACCCTCCATATTTTTGCTGATTTATGTTGTGAGAATCCTACAGATTATTAAAGTCACCTTTACTCAAAATGCTAATTCTGAACTTTTCTTCCACATGTTTAGACCTGCAGGGATTGATTAGATGCCACACTACACCTTCTTCTGTTATTCACATAATGCTGTCATTCTAACCTCCCTGGCCTGCGGCACCCTTTTCTGTCCATGCCGCATCCTAGTCCATCCACGCCTTGTAACAATCACTTCCCCAGGAAAAGGACACCGCATGTGGGAATTGGGCGTGAGGATCTTGGAATGTTTTGTACTGATAATTGTAATTTGTGTAGTTCACATGTGTATGTTTATATGTAATGCTCAATATGGAGTCGAGGGTGGAGACTCCAGGGGGGTTGCTGGAGGCCCTCTAAATAACCTCTTTGTGAGGACTGGTTGTGGGGCTTTGCCTTCTGTGAGTAGTGTGAGAGAGTTTATGTGGGAGCTTTGGGTGGGAGAGCTCATGGAGGAGGATTTGCGGGGTTCCTGTGAGACAACTGCCCTGAGACACTGGACAGGCAGCCAAAGACGGGCAACTAGGACACATATGTTACACCACTGGCCACCTAAGACAGGCACAGGACCTATTGCTGTCCTGCAGGCC
>PVLA01008251.1:0-30737 GCA_004027455.1 Hydrochoerus hydrochaeris
ATAACTGCATGTATGTTTGAGTGTGTGGAATTAATAACCATGTTGCTAAAGTTTTAGTTGGATGGATGAGCAAAACTGACTGCAGTCTCACTGTTTGGATGTCCACTTTGTGGACTTTACTTTTGTAACTTGAACAACTGCATCTAAGAGGAAAATATGTAATTATCAACTAGTGATTTTTTACTGGTTACTATTTTTGGTTCTTTTTATTGTTTTGTTTTTGAGATTTTGTATTGTTTCCTCCCTTTTTCTGTTTCAAATTTTTTTCTTTAAATTCTTTTTTTTTTTTTTGGTACTGGGGATCAAACTTGTGACCTTGTGCTTGCCAGGCAGGTGCTTAAGCCATTGAGTTAAATCCCCAGCCCTTTAAAAAAATTTAAAAAATTTTTTTATTTATTACTATTATTTATTTATTTATTTATTTTGAAGATAGTAAAATACAGCAGAACAAGACAGGATATAGCCAACTGAGGCAGTGCAGTGAAATTAGCACAGAACCTCACAGCAGGCCACCAGGGCAACAGTAATAGGCACAACAGTACATCTGGTTTTCTTCACAATAGTTCTTCCTTCAATCAGGCAGAGCAATATCAAAGGAAATAATGAAATTACAAGAACAGAAGATTGAATAGAGTCTTACCATTGATCAAAACTGAGCAAAACAGAGATAAAAATATTTGCCCTCAAAGAGATGGCAGAAGAAAATCCCCCTTATTTGCTATATCACATATAGCCAAACTCGGGAGATGCTCAGATCTCCGGCTCTCAATTGCTAGTGGGGTGTGGGGGGGTGGATGTTTGATTCTTAGCCTGCACCCCGGTAGGCTCACAGCCACCCACCAGAGGAGTGAACTGGCTGCCTGCTTTCCCAGTGCTCCAAGGTCCAACATGGCGAGTTGCGGATCTCAGGAAACACTGATATGGTTCTCGCTCTGGGGTGGCTGCAGCTTGCCAAGCCATGGCCACTTACCACTTGCTGGTGGCTGCCCTTGTGTTGCTTTGATTTCGCTACCTAGATTTCATGTGTGTGCCACCCTGGAACCCAGGAGCTCCTGGAAGCAGGGATCATGCAGTTTCATCTCCAAATCCTCAGGTTCTAGCATAATGCCTGGGTAGAGTAGGGATCTAATAATTATTTCCTGAGGGAAGGGATTTGACAATAAAATAATTAAATTATTCTTAAAAACAATTCATGTTCAGTATAGAAAACTTAAAAAATACAAAAAGAGGGCCGGGGATTTAGCTCAGCAGGCATAAGTGCCTACCAGGCAAGTGCAACATTGTGAGTTTGATCCCCACTACCAAAACAAAACAAAACCGAAAAGAGAATAAAGAAAATCTTTACCTGCCTCATCCTTAAGAGATAGCCACTATTACCTTAATGATGTATTTTGGTTTGTTCTTATGCATATTTACACCATTTAACCTGAATTCTCTGTATGCCACTTTTAATCCTGTTTTTCCACTTATGCTTTTGTGGTTCCCTGTGTGGTTATCCTTCAAGGGCATTATTTAATAGAAGTGTGTGTTTCCAATGTACAATATAATTCCAGCGTAAAATTAAAGGCATTTCTAAGACAGCAAGGACCAGTTTTCTCAGACTGCTTGGTGATGTCTTGATGTGACATGCCCTAAGATAACTAGAACCGAAACTTGTGAGTGTACTAGGATACATTCAAAGGGGGCTGCATCCTGAAGTGCAAGGAAGTCCTTGGTTGTACAAACAGCTACTCTGAAGAAAATAAGACACTATGTCAGCCATTGCTGATTCAATATCATCTGGCTCTGAAGTCCTACCATGCTTTTGTTCTTCTATTACCATTGGTTCTATCATGTTGTGTCTTACTGGATTTTAATATGTATAATACTATAAACAAATTTTTTATGGAAAATGAGATTATAGTAGCCATTGTTCCTTTTCTGTCATTTGGTTCAGAATGCCTTGTAGTAGTTTCATTCTCTTGAATGCGTTTATTCTATTTTGTTATGTTTGATATTATTGTTTGTGAAGCTATGCTCAGCTATTTCAAAGAAAGAGATATTATGGTAGCTACTGTTGATATCTGATTGTCTTGTTGTGAAGTTCTGTGTTGCTTGTATTGTTCTGTCCTGATCTGCGTTGCTCTGTCCTCTTTTGTTTCTCTGTAAAATAAAAAAATACAATAAATCTGAAAAACCAATAAAAAAAAAAAGGCCTCGGTGTAATTATTCAGCAGCAACAGAATCTAGCTCCAACTCATTACCAGGTGCTACTCCTGTAAATTCCACTAGGTGGCAGGACAATCTAGATAATAGCTGCGATTTGCGCTCTTAAGAGGTGTCTCCTTACGTGCGGGGCTTGGTCCCAAAGTTTGATTCACTTGGCCTGGCTATAATTTGCGTTTCTAACAAGCCTCCAGCTGATGTGCATGTGCTGTCAGGAACTCACACCTGAGAGCAATGGATTACAGGAAAACAACAGGAACTAACGCAACACCCCTCCTGGCATTTATTCATCTCCACTTCCAGTTTACTTTGTACCAGACCAGACAGTATGAGCACACAAGGGCTTTTGTTCTCCATAGTCGAGTGGTGGGGAAGAGGGGACATTTTAAAAAGCAACACAAACTTTATTCTACCTCTCTGATTCTTCTAATACAGAGACATTGTGTAACTTTTATTGTTTTTCAGTTCCCATTTGTATCCTTAAAGCCTAAATAATCAACAGGCTCAAGAGTTGCTTTACATGGCTGAATCTGCTGAACTAACAAACTCAGGAATGTGTGTTATCCTGCAAAATCTCTTCTCTAAACTTGAGAGACAGAAAAGCCCACATGACAGCCCTCCCTGACTCTGCATTAAAGACTGGATGAATAACCCTAGGCTGGGAAGCTACACTTGGTTGCGTTCCAGATAAATTCCTCACTTTGAACTTCAATACATATTATAGCTAATCTTGGGGAAAAAACAGATTGATTTGTATTTGCTCATGTTTTCCTTTCAACATTACTGATCACCCATGATACATCACTAGACAAAAGATAAATTAAAATACTGTTATCTATCCAGCACTATTGACTAGCTCTATTTTTTAATACTGGGTTTTACTAGACCTACTTAGGAGTCAATGCATAATTTGCAATATATCAAAGTAATTAATGGTATATAAATGCCACTGATAGGTTACTTGACACAATCCTTTTCGTGTAATAAACTTTAATGTACTTCTTGGGTTGAATTATTTCTTTTCTTTATTTAAAAAAAGAAAAGAAAATTTTTTAAAAACTTAAAAGAAAAAAGGCAGAATAATACAGAATTTTAAAAAATTAACATCATAAAATCGCTAGTTGATACATTACATATTGTCATCTTAAAAAGTTGTTAAAGTTACAAAATCAAAGCATACAAAGTGGCTAGACACTGAAACATTGAGAGTGCAAACAGGGCTGAATTATTTCTAAGTGACATCTAGATTAATGAACTTCTATAATTCATCTCACAAGTATGTGAAAATGTAATAAAATGTATTCTCAAGTGTTTGAAAAATTTAATCTCTAGGCCAGGGATTTAGTTCAGCGGCATAAGCACCTGACTGGCAAGCCCAAGGTCATGTGTTCGATCCCCAGTACCAAAAAAAAAAAAAAAAAAGAAGAAGAAAAAGAAATGAAACTAATCTCAGCGGGTAAAAGATGCAGGCAGATCATGACAAAAATGTTTTCACATGTTAAAGAAATGTCAATGGAAGCAACTTTGGGGTACCCTACTCATTAGTTTGGCAGGCATGTTTAAAATAACCATTCAAAAGTGATGGTGTTATACAAATGTACGCAGATGCAGCACAGTGACATAGTCAATCCAGCCCCCTTTGTAAAGTCACATGCTAAATATCAAGGCAGCTTAGAATGCTCTTTTTAAACCCAAATGCTTCTGTGGTTCCAGAAATGCTCTTTTTTGACTTGGGGAAGGAGTAAACAGTTCACTTTGCAGTTATTCAGTAAAACTATTTTTATGCACTCAAGTTATTTCTAACAGAAAAACAGATTTTCCCTTTGCTTTTATATAAATCTACTGAGAATTATGAGGAAATACAGTCTTCTATATAACATTATCTAAAAAGCAAAACTAGAAATTGGCTAATTATCAAAACAGGAATAGTTTAGCAAATTACAATAATGAAGGAATATTGCAATGTATTATGTCGGTTATAAAGACTTTAAAACATATTCTGACAGCACACTATCAAACCATGATTTGCAGGCATATAAATCTATACATGTGCCTAAGGATTAGAAAAGAATGTTAGAAATCATACTAATGAAGAACTCCAGATAATTTTCTCTGTAATTTTTTATTAACAACCTTTATCACAAAGCAAAAAGAACATGTGCTTATAACACAAAGGACAAGGAATATCCCACTGGCAAGAACTACTCATGTCTAAATTACAATGTGGTCATCAAATACTCTACCCAACTATTCTCCATACGTGGCAGAATTGAGGTCTGAGAGAAAAACTGTAGAACTGGTCTTTCATTTTATTTGTGACATTTTATTCTGAATTTTCAATATTCTGATGTTCTAAGTTGTTTTTCTTAGTTCACATAGTCCTTAAAATAACCTATAGAATTTATTAAACGCTCAAGAACTTACTGAAATACACTCAATCATACAGGGTTGCTGGGGAGATAAGATATTCACTTGAATTTTGAAAATTTTTTAGATCACAGGTAAAACTTAATAGTATGTCAACTGCAAAAGGTACTACGTGTTTTATTGCTAAATGCATTGCACAATTAACTTCCACAGACCAAACTGCTTGGTTAGGTTAAGTGGAAGATAGTGGTCAGACTTTAAAAAAAGTGGGAACAAAAAAAACTGTGGGAGATCAATAGGATGGTAAAGGCTGGTCCTAGAATTGGTGGGAGGGAACATGGAAGATTTTCCATGAACAAGGCCTAAAGTACAAGGGAAGGTAAGGAAAGATAACTGGAAGAAATGAGCTGAGACTTCAGGTTAGGTGAGAACCCAGACACACCTTGTAACACAAGGCGAGCGTTCAGGCACACAACCGCAAAAGTGCCCCCATGAGTGGAAAAAGGGAGGTAGCAGCTCTACTTTTTAAGTGATGACCCAGGTAGAGAATGGAAAGGAAAACAAGGTAGGAAAAATACAGTTATGTATTTTTGGAGGCTAAAAATCAGGGCTTTCACCATACCTTTGCCATACCACCAGCTTTACTTGTCTGTAAAAACAGAAATGAGTTTGTCCTGCAATGGTGCCGTTGGGAGATCGTGGGTATGGAACCATGTTAAGCAAAGGAGAAGCCCTAAATATTAAAATCAACCATGTGCAGTGGTACAGGCCTGTAATCCCAGCACTATGGGAAACTGAGGCAGGAGGACTGCAAGTTCAAATCCAGTCTGAACAATTTAACAAGACCCTGTCTCAAAATTAAATAAACAAATAAATAGGGTTGGGAATGCAGTTCAGTTTGAAGGCCCTGGGCTCAAACTCCAGCAAAAAACAAACAACCTACACCAAACATGAGGAGGACAAAAGAGTAGAAGACAATCCCAAGATCTGGAACCTGTAAAACTGCACCTTTCCCTTCCACCTGCACCTATTCCTGAAGGTCACAAAAATTCCTTCCCTGCATTTTACTTAGTTACATTGTGACAAATATGCCAGAAAAAGAGCAGAGCCACATTAGATCACAGGAAAGGCAGCTCCATTTCTAAAAATACACAAAACTTTGTGCCTTAAAGACAGAACCTTACTCATGTTGGGCAAGCACTCTAAACTACATTCCCACCCCAAAATATACTTTTAAAAGTTCCCTGAATCAGATGGGGGACAGCCAAGAAAAAAAGTCTTAACTGCACAGGTGTTTTTAAGGAAATGTAACTTTATTACTTTCAAGTACAAACAAGTACATTGGGTTGGCTAACCAATGTCACCTATGTGAAGGAACCTGCTTTTATGTATAGCTATAAATGATTTATAATTAGCACAATCACTCATGGGTAAAAAAATGGTTCTATGACACACGAAAATAACTTCTCATTTTATAGTCATCTTATTCCACAATCACTCCACAATTGGTTTAAGCAAGTCCCCCCACCCCCACCCACAGTTCAAATATAAACTTGACCTCATTCCCTCTAGATTACAACACACATCAAATTACTGAGACATCAGTTTGTGAATTTCATCATGTTGCTACAGATGTTGGATTGGTGAGAGACCAGCCTTTTCAACCTGAGCATCCTCATCCAGCATCCTAAGTCTAGATTAGTGAAATATGTCTGTTCATTAAGTGTAAGAACATCAAATAATTAAGAGATTTTGTCACCTGAATAACTTGCCAGGCTTGAAAAAACATATTCATCTGGGTACATTTGCAGACTGTAGATAGCTGGAGTCTCCAGGATGCGTTAAGTGGGTTTACATTGGTCAGGACTGAAAAACTAGCTTGAGGCAACTGAACTGTTTCAGGGAAGACAAAACATAACTTGACAGCAAAATGCCTTTTTTTGCTGAGCATGATCATTGAGAGAAGGATGTAAAGATAATCCAGAAATTTACTGAAAGACTTAAAGATTTCCCTTTTGTAGAGCAGGCACAAGGAACCTCTGATCAGAGACACTGCCAAAGATGGTTAGTGGGCATTTTACCAGAAGGCTAACCTGGGAGTTATACATGGTGGCACAGGACTGTAATCCCAGCACTGTGGTAGCTGAGGCAGGAGGATTAAGTTCAAGTCCAACAGGCGCAATTTAGAAGCAAGACTGTCTCAAAATTAGACAAACAGGGGTGCGTGTGTGTGAGAAATATACAGCTCAGTGTGAAAGTTTTGAGTTCAACTGTCAGCACTCGAGGGGGTAAAAAGATTTCTGTTGTGTTCATCGCTCTACTCGAGAACTGCATAATTCAGGTGTGTTGTCTTAATCATCATAGCAAAAGCACCAGCAGAATCAGGTAGGAAAGCTGTGTCCAGCAGACCTAAAGGGCTTCTCCCCATCCTGGCAGCCCTGTGTGTGAAAGAAAGGGATCAGTGAGCCCTACTCCTGATTACATCTGGGAATAGCCATGGGATTTGATGGGCTTCTGCTTGCTTCTTTAGAGAAAGACAAGTGATTTACACACCAAGGCCCAGAAAATGAAGTACTGAAAGCTGTAAGAGTGATGGTGAGTGAGGAGATTCATTTCAGGCTCCCAAGAAACCAAGACACATAATCGTACCTTAAAGGAGCTGGCTGGGTTTGGCCAAAGTAATGTTGTAAAGCCAGACTCCATCATCCTTACGTCAGGATAACCTGAACGATACAATTTGTCATGTCTAAAATAATACTGTTGCCAGAGTATTTTCTTTTCTCCCCATTTTAAAATGCATAGTAGTAATCATTCTCCTGTTAACAAATAACAAAATTATATTGTCCTCCCTCAATCTTTACCAAGCATTTTCAATGGCCAGAGTGGAATAAATTTTCAACTATGAAAAATGAAGTCCAAACCTTGGATTGTAATAGTAATACTCTCCTGTGTTCCATGTATGAAACGCTATGCAAATTACATGTATCTTCCTGCAGAACCTTCCTGAAGTCTACTCCTTCTGAAGGGTCTTTCCTTCCTATTTCTCTGATAGTTCTATAACTGTTGGGTTAGGGCCAGGTTTCAAATAAAGGAGCTGAAGGAAACTTTCTGTCAATAGGTTGGGAATAAAGTTTACCAAAACCTTCTTCCTGCCTCACTCCTTCCCTGCCTCTATGATAAGAAAGAAAGCAAAACTCAGTGCTGCACAGAACAGCACCAAACTCTGTGAAAGGAGCTTCAGGAACCATATAGCATTCACTATGAACTGCCTGGTCCCTGTGCTTTATTTTGTGAAACGAGCAAGCTAGCTTTCTATTTTTAAAAGTCATCTGTATGAATAAACCCAGCACCTGTAAAGCAACTAACTGCAGGCTAGGTAAAATAAAGGTATTTGTAGGGAGGAACTGAGGCTAAGACTCCAACCACTGCCTCAAGCACTGCTGTCAAAAATCCAGCAGCAGCATCTTGGTAACTTCTGTATTCATCACTGAAAACTGAAAAGGAATATAGTCTCAAGGTGGTCATTTAAAAAAAAAACAAAAAAAACAAAAAAACTTCTCCCAGAAATGCCTACTCTCACTTGCCCATGAAGCTATCAGATATATCAGAAAGTAAGATGCAGGGTAGAGACAACCATTGAATAAGTAACCTCAAGTATTTTCACAGGCTAATTGACACTGAAAAGTCATTTACTCTCATCATTGCCCGAAGTCTCCAGACTCCTTAAAAAGATTCCAGCTGCATTCTGGTTCCTTTTCTAGAAGGACAAAGCAGAGCTCATGTGTAGAATTTAATGAGATGGATCAACACATTCAGGACAGGGCAGTTCCTCACACGTCACTGCCAGGCAGTTTGACTTACTGGTGGTACACGTGCCGGATAGGTCGCACACATACCAGTGGTGGTTCAAGCCAGTGGGAATGTTAACTCCAGACTTGGCAGGCAGAGGAAGATGCTATTCTTTCACTTAATCCCCTTGGAATTTCAACACATTTATTAATTAAACCTGCCCTCAGAACCAACCACTGATTCTAAGGTCCATGGTCCTGCTCAGTGCCAATACTGAGATTCTAGAAGAGCCATTCTCTGCATTACAGCTCACATCACTCAGCTCTGCCAGAGCCCTTGGCCCATCTGTTAATGATATGCTTAGTATCAGAGGCAGCAAGGAGGGATTAGCTGTGTTCCTAGGCAGAGCTTCATTGAGGTTCCAACTCTAGTGTTCATCTTCACACCACTTTCCTGTTGAGGCTACAATAAACCATGCCGCCCCTTTCTCCCAAGGGAAACAGCTTCTAACATTGCTCCCTTCTACTTTCTCCCTAATTTGTAACAATAATGTTAAACTATTTTCACTGCTCATCTATAGAATTCCCTAACTTTAAAGAGGATGGAAGACACAAACTGACAGACTGTAGATGTCTTTTTAGCCCATCTTATTGTAAATAATCCTCATCAGCTGCCAAAATTTTAAAAATCAGGGGATGTCAAATAACAATCTGGATTTCTACATACTCCTGAGAAAACCCATGCCTGTCAACACTGAGTTTGTTTCTATTAATGATAAAACAGGTAGAGCTGAGAAACTTCACTCTTAGATGCATGTTCCAGGACTCCACAAATCCTACCCAGCATATTCTATTCATTTTTGTTACCTGCATGACTCCCTAAGGCATTTGAGTTTACCAACCTAATCCAGAATAATTCCTTCATTTTAAAAATGAAGAAAATGAGGTTCAAGAGAGAGAAAGGTAACTTGTTTGATGTCACAGATCAAGTTACGGGCAAATGAGGAAGTCAGGGTCATGGATCTTTCCCTCCCAGTTAGCATACTGCCTTCCGACAGAAGCCTAACTCCTACCAGCACCTCCTCCAGCAATTACTGATGTTTTCCAAGTAGAACCTGTTACATATTCTACATTCCCTTTTTATTTGTCCTTTTTATGTAATCGATTTCCTTATAGATAACAACTTTGTATCAGAGATTCATTTAAATATTATCTCTAACTTGAAACAGAGAATTCAACAAAACTGCAATATCAACTTTGTGCACTTCAGTTGATGCAGCATAGGAAGGAATCTTTGCTGTACACCCACCTGCACAGACAAGAAAAGCAAGGCCAAGAGAAACAATTATGCCTGAGCTTGCAGGTTCCTAGGTATACCCAGGCACCAATCTTCCAGCGCAGTGGCCTTTCACTACTTCAAATTTGTGCTGCAACTCACCCAAGGGAAATGGTAGGGAAGCTTTCTTCACATGGAAACAAACTACAGAACTCCTTCACATTTTAATCATGCCAATCATGCCTCTGCCAAGAACCAGGGTTTAGAACAAGTTGCAAACAATCAATTTATAGAATTAGATTTGTACTGGAAGACAGACTTTCGGTAGAACCGGTATTTGGTGAAAGTTCATGAAAGTCACAGGACTTGGTGGTCTATGTAACACTGGCACTTACAAAAGCTAAGCCCCATGTGAAAAAAGTTGCTGTAACAACATCATAGCACCTTTGCTTCAATGTCAAACAAACAAAAAAAAAGCTATGGTAAAAAGCTTTTAATAACAGATTGAATATGATTTCATAGGCAACCAATTAGCCGATGAAACATTTAACTTTACTTAAAACCAATATTCCACTGAAGAAAGATGAACTCCACTCTTACACTGACCAACGTAAGTACAAATGAAGTCAATGGTGTACCCCATTAGCATGCTGTGCTGTGTGTCAATAAAACAAGCCCTCCCCCACCCCAAGCCCTGGCCCCTGGCAAACATAGATAAATGATTGTGCATTGCGTGATGATACCATTAGGAAAGAACTTTGGTTCATGCAGTTGGCTGCCAAAGAGGTTGCACCCAAAACCTGCAGCCTCGGCACCCAAAGTCAGTCAGCAGTGGTGGCTCCTGGTGTCAGCCATGTTCTTTCCACAACACCAGGTGAATACTGTGGTCAGGCATGCTGGTGGCAAACACCAAGCCCGTGTCATTGTGCCCATCCAGTCCATTCAGCCAGGAAGCTTCGCCTGCCAGGAAACTCGAGCCTCTCTTTGATTTCCTGTACTCTGGCAGAGGCCAGCGGCTAATCAGGCTCTCTGTCCGCAAATCCATGATGTACAGGTAGCGGTTGTCAAACAGCAGGGCAAAGATATCTCCAAAGCCAAGCAAGGCCAAGTTCGCTACCTCAGGAGTCTTGATGACCCTACAAGAATGAGAGTTAAGGGATCATGAAGCAGAAGTCAATTTTGCTTCTGTTGATGATAATGTAATCATTTCTGGGGATACTTATGACCAGCATAAAATTCAAGCCAAAGTTATAGTTAAATGAAAGACTTTGCTAAAATGAAAATAAGACAAAGTCCAGTTCACTAATGAGGCGGCGGCTTTTAGTCTGATTAACATGTGGGGGGGTAAGTAGTGTCTGGTAAAGTTCACAAAAGCACAAAACATCCATCTAGGCTAGGAAGGATCTTACAGATCATCTTTAACATTCTTATTCCTGAGGTGAAAAATTAAAGCCCAGGCAGGGTAAACATTTCGGCTAAGGATTCACAATTTGTCAGTTACCAGTCACAGTAGAACAGTCAACTCCTATCACTGAAAAGACTTATTTATCAGCTCCTAGAATGCCGACATCCTGAAGCCCAGAGCAAACCTAAAGTGACTAAAGTGCTACTCTACCCAACAGACACCAAACACATAGGTTTCTTTCTAAAAATAGAAGCTGAAAATATTTAAAGTTTTCAAAACTATTTAGAAATAGTTAACAATAACAGATTCCTAAGACCTTTTTGGAGAAAACTGCAGGAGCTGGGAGGGCAGCCCCAACTTTCACAGGTTGGCAATTTCCAAAAACATCAATAGCAATGGCATAAAATAGGAGAAACAGAAGTAAACAGCAGCACAAATGAGAAAAGGAAAAAAAAAACACTGTTAAGCACTGTTTTTGTGGTCTGGATCTTTACTGAAGTACAAGGTTGACCAGAAAATTTGATTTATTTTTGGAAGCACTAGTAAAAGCCGTTAAGACAAAAGGTATACAAATACTGCTCTACAAAATATGTCTGGCTCCAGAAAGAGAGAGTTTATGTGTTAACAAGGACATGACAAAATTTGTATGTATCTACAAAGCCAATGAGAACAGGGAGGGCCTGGTAACCAGCTTAAGTAAAGAACAGTTGAAGGATATTACCTGAGATGGAGAGAATGGCAGAGCCAAAAAAACTATACATCATTATTTCTCAGCAGGATGTGTAAGAGCAAGGCTAGACATAACTAGCTGTAGAAGACAGAACCAAGATGAAAAAGGAAGAGTTATGAAGAAGTAGACTTCAATCTAATGTTAGAAAGAAGACATTTATTTATCTATCATTTATTAGAGGACAGACCCTAATAAATAACATGTTATCTCAATTCTCATAATGCAGTGGGGTAAAGATATTATCTCTATTACACTAGTGAATAAGCTGAGGCTAATCACACAGCTAACACAATGGAGTCCTAGCACTTGAACCCCAGATCTGACTCCTGAATCTATTCTTTTTTCTCCATATTCAGCTGCTTCCCCAAAAGAAGGCATCTCCACTCAGGAGATACAACTCCTAAATGAATAGATCAGAGCACAAATTAATGGATTTCAATTGAACAGATGTTTTGAGTGTCAGACATGCTGAGTGATGACTGGTCCCTCGGTAGAGATGATTAAACAATATGTGTCCCTAAGAACAAGAAAGAAACAACATGTGACTGTCTGAGAAGGCAAGAACATGCTCATTATAAACGCTGCAATGAATATAATGGGAATATCAAGATAATCAAGTTGTTCTTTTATCAGGGGACCTGGAAGAATTTTTTGCTTTTGTATATTTTTTTCCTGAAGAAACGGAACTCAGTATTCCACATTAAGAGAATACTAAAGGCTTTTCTGCATTTTATGAATTTTCCTACATGGCAAGATTTTAATGACTACTGCTGTCAAGTGCAATCAATCAGTGGAAAGGCAGGCTTATGAAGACATTTCAGTGTGTCATCATCCACCTTATTCACCGTATCTGGCACCATGTGATTTCTGGCTCTTCCACAAAGTCAGAATGACCATGAAAGATCATCATTTTGAATTAATTCAAGAAATAAAAGGAGACTCAACAGTGCAACTAAAGACACAAAAGAGGATTTCCAGAACTGCTTCACAATGCAGCCAGACCATTGGGATAAGTGTGCTGAAAGTGAGAGAGAACATTTTAAGTGGCATTAGTAATGGTTTTTTGCGGGGAGGGGAGTGTTCTCTTTTTTGTTTTGCAGTACTGAGGACCATACCCAGGGCCTTTGTATTGAACTACATTCCTAACCCCTTTGAGACAAGGTCTCACTCAGCTGCCCAGGCTTTGCTCAAATTTGTGATCCTTCTATCTTTGCCCCCCTAGGGTGCTCAGATTACAGGCATATACCACCATGTCCGGCTTATTGTTAAAAACAAAACAAACTCTTCAAAAAAAAAAAAAAGAGAGAAAAAAATCATATTCTTTGATCATACCCTGGAATTAATAATCTCTGATGAAAGAAATTCTATGGAACCAGGTGTGGTGGGTCACACCTATAAATCCCAGAACTTGGCAGGCTAAGACCAGGAGGTTTGTTGTGAGTTTGAGACCAGCCTGGGCTGCAAAGTGAGCTCAAGGCCAACCTGAACTGCGTAGTGAGACCCTGTCTTAAAAAGACAAAAAAAAAAGTATCTATGAAAATAAGAAAACAGGTCAGTTCTGATCTTTTGCTTAGAATGAGTTCACCTTCCTAGATGGAAAATAACTTGCTGTTTACTGACTTATCCATGGATATGTTCAAGGAGAGCATGCATCCAAAATCCTTTCTAACTATATACCCCATGGTGCAATCCTTTGTGAACATGTCAGGATGGAGTCTGATCCCATAGAAAGCTGGAATTAAGGTGTTCTGGATGAGTTACAATCAATAACTCATTCACTATTTTCCATCAGCATGATTCATGTTCATTTACTCAGTATTTATTGAAAAGCCTTGTAAAATGTGCTAGCCATGGCTGGAAACAGCACTAAGGAGTAAATAAAGCAAAGGTACTCACATAATCTGTCCAAAGCCAAATATATTAGCCAAACCTGTTTCCCTATTTCAGGTACAGCAAACCTCTTAGAGCTTTCAATAATAGTCTGCTGCAGCACATGTGGCCTCAGGTTTGCCATCATTGTCTATTTCCTCATTCACTCACTCACCTGCTTAAGCTGGTAAACACGGTAGCCATCTAATTTTCTTCCTTACTCAAATCACAGATTCAGTCACCAAGCTCTATTGATTTTACTGTCTATGTTTTTCTCTAATGTATTCACTATGCTCTCCAATACCATAGCCCTGGTCTAAGACACCATCTTGACCTACACAACTGCTAACAGTTTTCTATTGGGCTCTCCCCATGTGCTCTTAGACTCTTTTAATTAGTAAACTTCTTCCTACAATCTGATTCTATTACCACCTTGTTTAAACTTAATATTCTGATGGTTCCCTACTGTCTTCCCACATCCAGCCACACGTGAATTCTTCAAACAGCAATCTCTTGCTCTGCAGCACACCACACTACATACCTAGCCCTGGGACTTAGAATCTATATATCTTAACTTAAAGCATATATATATTTTTTTCAAAGAGTACCCTGTATTATGTTCCTTTTATTACAAGCATTAAAAAAACTTGTATGTAATCAAAAGTTTTTTTGCTTGTTTTCTTGTTACTATCATACTAGCAACTGAATCTAGACCCTCACACAAGCTAGCCAAGTGCTCCACCAGTAAGTTATACCAACCCCTATAATTGGCTAAGTATCAATATTCTCTTTTGCTGACTAGTGATCTCCATGAGTTTGATAAGTATTTCTTATCTCCCAGTACACATCACAATGCCTAACACACAATAAATGTTGCTAGTAAACAAAGTAGTGCGATGAATGCAAACACAAATCCCAAGAGATCCAAAACAAACTAGGAAAAATAGCTGGAAAGTCTGGTAATTCCTCAATCGTCAATTTAAAGCAGAGTACAACTGGAAACCGGGTAGGTCTGGAAATAGGGCTTAAGAATAGTAAAGACGACTCCAAAGACAGAAAAACACAAATATGCTGCAGAAACAAAATGCAGATCGTGACAGGCTTGCCAGCTCTTTTACTTTTGATCATTTTAAAACTGTAAAAAAACACAAAATCATTTGAGAGGGCTGGGGATTTAGCTCAGTGGCATAAACACCTGCCTGGCAAGCACAAGGTTGTGAGTTCAATCCCTAGTACCAAAAACAAGTAAATAAATAAATAAAACCGTCAACAGGTATTCCTGCCGGGAAACTGGGCTCTTGACCCTAAGTAACTCTGCCTGCTACACTGAGATAACTGAATTGAAGAGACGGCATCACATCTCAGACTTATTGAGCAACATTCTGTCACTTGTACTTTGCTTCTTTTGAATTAGCTTCAAAGTTGAAATGGCCCTACCAGATTCAGCCTATAAGGCCAAAGGATATATACTAGTGTTTCAAAAGAGGAGTGTTTATTTGTCTTTGGAGAAGAAAGGGCAGATAAGAAGAGAGAAAACAGAAAACTCAGAGACAACTCTGAACTTGGTACTTCCCATCATCAATCAATCTTGCTGATTCACGGAGGGACAAAGAGTTGAGAATGTAGCTTAGTAGTAAAGCACTTGCTTAATACTCATAAGCCTCTGTGTTTAATCCTCAAAACTGCATTAAAAATAAACACCTATCTTTAGGTTTCAGCATATAACCCTTTTTCATTTACTTACTGCCTCAAAACATTTTATCTGTGTCACATTTAAAATATATATATAACTATTACAGAAAATATTTCCTAAAAGTAAGACATTTACTGGTATATTCAAACAGTCCTCTCTTTAGTACTGAACTACAGCAGACTTACAAAGTTAAAATATGAGGTCAGACAAAACATCACCTGAGAATATCGTAACTGGCAAAGTCCCACTGGTAGAGACCAAGTGCTGAACTACACACAATGTATTTGCCATCAAAATGAAGTCTTGGCTGCAGGCAGATACTTCTATCCTCAGAGACAGACAATGTCTTTAAGCACTTGCAGTTGATTTCTCTCCCAATTGGCCAAATCTACAGGGAAAAAAAAATCACGAAAGATGTGAGTTCACATCATCATAGAGAAAACTTTCCTTCAACAATTTGGCTTGCATTTGCCAATATAAGACACAAAGTAAAATATTCCTAAAGATTCAGGTGTTACAGTCAAGAGTCACAGATCTGAGACCTGATTCATCTGTATAATCTTATGTAAAGATTAACCTCTGAATCTCTATTCCTGTTAAGATAATGTCTACCACACAGATGATTTAAAAGATGCAATAAGAATATATGTATGTATCCTATAAATTGTTTGCAGAGTATTACAATAAATGACTGTTTCCATAGTTTAGATCTAGAAACTAAGGAAAGTAGGCAGCTGTCTTAAGAATAGTAGTGAAAAATTTTTCTGTGGATAGAAATCAGAGTTACAAACTGCATAGCACACAGAGCTAGTGCACTATCTCCTTTTCCATTGAGCATAAGATGACTTAGAGGAAGACATTTTCAGTCTCTTATAGACTCCCTTGCTATATCACTTAATTTTCTTGTATTTGTCAGCTATTTTGTTGTTGTTGATGTTGAAACAAAGCAATGGAGGGAAAAAAAAACCTCACCTTGATCTCATATTTGTCTGCACTTAAGAGGATGTAGTCTCCAGGGCTGTGCAAGAGAGATCTGACTTTACACTTTTGCAAAACCACCTGAAAATATAAACATTAACATCAATTCTGTGTTTATACCGCTCTTATTTCAGTTTTTAAATTAAAATATGAAAGTGAACTTCAAATTAGATGGTATACTAGAACAAAGCTAAAATTCCATTACCAAGTTAACTGCTACTGACAACTTTATCAAAACCAGATTCACTGTTATCAGCAGTATCTAAAAAAGTGTTCAATGTTGGCAGCATTTAATCTTTAGACTGGAAACAAACATTAGGACTAATTTTTAAAATTATAAAATGTGATACAGTTTAATAGAAAATGTAAAGGAAAGAGTATAGACACAGAAGTATATACAAATGATCTGTTTTCATATACATGCACATTACAAAGGAAAAAGCACTAGTCCTGGATCCAGAAGAATGTGCCATGTACTAATGTGCAACACTGGGGGAGATCATCTCTCCCTCTCTCTCTTTTTTTTAACATGCTGAGAATCACATTCAGGGCCTGGCACACTAAGCAAGCATTCTACCACTAAGCTATCCCACCAGTCTTATCTAACCTGTTTCTTACTTTCCTCATCTTGAAAATAGGAGTCAAAGCACCTATTATTTCAGGTCAGTTAAATGAAGATGAAATAAAAACTATGTAAACAATAGTAATGTAACGAAGCTGACACTCCACTAACATTTCAGATAATCTGTAAATGCTAATGACTTCTGCTTAAAAACTTAAGGTACTCACACTTAGCACATAGTTACCGATCTCATATTGTTCTCCCTTTAGCTCTAATTCCCACCCAATCTAAAACCTGCCAGTTATCTTTAATTCATTCTTCCTTGTTCCCCACAGTGAATGAGCAAATTCAGGTTTTAATCCTAAAGATACACCCCTTTCTTTTTTCACTGTCACACAAATTAGGTCCAAATCATGGGCATTTCTTGATTACACTAAGCCTAACTGGTCATCCTGTATCTACTATTGTGCCTCACTGTAATACATCCACTCCTTACCCACCTTGGGTTTCTTAAAACATGTCCTATCAGACCCTTGATCAGAACTTCTTGATGCACAATGGTCACCTTTCCATCCATTTTTCCCAATTACAGCAGAGCTTCACCAGTTACCTTCTGGCCACCAAATATTCCAATTTCTTTCCCATCCCTTGGTCTATATATGTATTATATCCCTTGAAACACTCTTTCGGCTTCTCTTTCCTGCTAATCAGATTTTTTGCTCTTGAAAAGCTTTTTTCTAGCAAGAAGTGGTACCACCTGTAATCTCAGCACTCAGGAAGCCGAGACAGGAAGACTGCTGCAAGTTCAGGACTGGCCTGGGCTACAAAGTGAGCTCAAAGTCAGCCTGAACTGCATAGCAAAACCCTGTATCAAAAAGACAAAAAAAGAAAACTTTCTGAAAGTTCTTATAGAATACTGTACTTTCCATCACAGAACTTAACATAATCTGTACCTATACAGCATTTATTTGCGAAATTACTGCTTAGTAATGTTTCTCCTACTACGCTAACATCAGTAGGGGTAAAGTTTGAATCTGTGGAATTTGCTCAATCCAGTGTCCTCAGTCCGTTACAGAATGGTGCTAAAAGCTGAAGAAAAGTGCTTCTAAATGGCATATCCATGTTCAATTTGATCCTCACACTAATCTTGGCTTGAAACTAGATTAACACCACATACTTTTTAAAAGAATTCATACATGTTTCTTTGCTCCATTTGAGGAGGAGGGTTGATTTTGCAGTGCTGAGAACTGAACCCTAAGGAAGTACTCTACTGCTGAGCCATATTTTTAGCACCTGCCCCACTCTTTGGAAACATCAGTTTTTCATAATGAAAACTGCTAGTCTAATTAAAATAGAAACATGCTCATTCTAAAGGGGAAAATAAAGTATCCACAATCCTCATCTTCAAACTATTGGTGCATCGCCAGGGATATAGCTCAGTGGCACAGCACCTGCCTGGAAAGTGAAAGGTCCCAAGTTTGAGTCCCAGTACCAAAAAAAAAAAACCAAACAACTGGTGCATTCATTTGTTAAACTATTTACCAAATGTCTTCAATATGCTGGTCACTGTCATACGCTATCATTCTTTGTGACTATGATATGCTTTGTGATTGCATCTATTCCATTTATGAATCATCAAACACTTATAAGGCAGTGACTACCATCCTCCATTGCTTATTAAGAAAAGCCTGACATAAAGAAGGTTTCCTCTAAGTTTTCCTACCTTGGTGACCCATTCGGTGTGCCCAGTTAGTGTGTTCAGGCATGTTCCAGCAGATAAAGCCCATACTTTCACAGTGAAGTCTGCTGAGCCACTCACCAAGATATCCAGTTCATCACTGTAGTCCACACTAAACACTAGTGCATATAACATACACAAAATTAAAATATTACCTCTGTCAAGGGAATCTTTTATAATAAATGTTCAAAAATGGCTTATTCTCTCCTTAGGTACTCAAAAGCTTCCTAATCAGAGTTACTATAAAAATGTTACTACTCAACCAGCAATTTTGTGATTAAGAATTTCACAAAATTTCAAAATTTTTATTACAATTATAGTTTATTAAGGTTAGAAAATCCCAGGAACAATGCAGTTTTGCATTCAAGCCAACTTCAAAGTAAGGCATAACCAGTGATGAAGGTAATGACATTCCTTCTTAGTACTGCCTCCCTGACACTTGACAAAAATTTGCCTAGCTTGTGCAGGAGAGAAAACATACATGGCCCTACTCAGATATGCAACAATAGTAAGACAAAAACATAAAGAACACAAGCTGCAAAATACTACTCAGACTCAAGAAAAGCCAGCATAGGAAAATCCAAGGACCTAAAAGGTCAGACTAAGTCTGAATTTCTTCCCAGCTGTCTGCTTAGCACTTAAATCACTGCAGACAGTACAGCAAATACTCAGTACTTGTTTTAAGTATCTGTCAAGGGACACTGGGGACCCAGAAATGAAGACAATGGTCCTCCCTTTAAGAAATTCTAAGTATAGAAAAGAGGAGGAAGTCCAGAAAAAAATAAAAGTTTACCTCTTGCTAGGGAAACACCAAGGAGAATGACTAACTCTGCCCAGGGCTACCAGGGAGGACTTCAGGGAAGAGGCGATTTTGGAGATGGGCCCTGAAGGATGAGTAGAGTTTATCAAGGAAAGAAAAAGAATATGGCAGGTAGAAGGAATAGCAAAGACACGGAGTTAAGAAAGGCCACAGCAATGTCCAGGAAACAGCAAGTAGAACATCTTTTACCACAGGATTCTCAAAGCTGGTCAGGAATATAAGCATCTGAAGTCAAAGTATATCTTGACATCGTAAAATATCAATATTCAGTTTAATACAGAAGTTCCATACTAAATCATATGCCATGAAATATTTCTACAATAAATGGTAGCAGATAGCAAATAAAGAAAAATGTAACAGGTGGATAAACAAAAGGGGAGGGCAGGGGGTGCTTTTACCAGCAAAACAAATAGGTTAATCTAAAGAATTACTGAGAACCAGATAAAAGTACAAGGAACCCAGGACACAGGGTGAACAAGGCAGGAAACATTCCTGTCCTAGGGAGGCTATCATCTGGTAAGGAAGCAAGAGTATCACACTTACTTGTATGATGAATGTTGTGACACCAAACAGATTATGGAGAAACTACAACAGACAGGCCCCACCTTTTCAGGGAGTCCCAGAAGGCTTCCCATAAATGTGATAAGGGCATAGCTTGTGATTTCCAGAGGCAAAGCAATGCCTTTATAAAGGGAAAAAAGGAGGGAGCTGATGCACAAGAGGCTGGGAAACAGCTCAATATGATTTCTATACACAGCCCCAAAATATAGTAGAGGGAGAAGCTTGAGTCTCAAGATTATATTGAAAGGACCAGTTTTCTGCAAAATAAGGCTGCTGTACTTGTATCAGAAAACATTCAGGTATATTTTTATCTCTCAGTGATTACTCACTTTAATAATTTGTTAACTACACTCTGGAACAATGTAATCTGAGAAGACCACAACAGCTGTGAACCACCTTTATTCCAAAGGATTATCAGCCCTGATTCTACAAATAAAGTCCTCAGAATTTACAAGTGTGGGACTTAATTCGGTTTGGTAATATGGAATTATTCTGTTAAACAGAATATAAATGAAACAAGCAAGGAGGAACTAACTTTCCTAGCACAAGGGTATATAGAATTTTTAAATGAAACAAGGAAAAGCACAATTGTACAAAATAGTCCGACTATGAATAACTGAAATAAAGGGAAGTAACTGTAGCAACTGAGGAACCGAATAAAATGAAAACTCAATTTTAAAACACATGAAAAAGAAAAGGTTTGATGTACTTGACTCTTGGTTTTAAACAATGAGAATAAAGCAACTGTTTAAAAAAAAAAAAAAAAAAAAAGGGAACCCACCCGCCCCTGTGTGCCCCCGGAAGTGCTGGGTCCTAGCTCCAGAACTCCATTCCCAGCAGGCCACAGTGTTGTCAAAGGAGCCTGTCACAAGCTTCTGTTCATCAAACTTCACCGCTGCACAAGTGTGGGTCTGGATGCCGTAAATGCACTGCCCTGTGCTTACATCCCACAGCTTTGCAGACAAATCATCTGACCCTTCAAGAGAAAAGCAAGGAGGTTAATATGAAAACAGTCACCTTGAAGAAAAAAAAAAAAAATCAAACCCAAACCATGCTATTCTCAAAGGAGAGTCTCAAAGTTCATCTTCTCTAGTATTTTCTAGCACTCCCACTTCAATACTGAGAAAACCAAAGCAGAGAGTAATATAACTTGCCTCAATCACTCTTACTTGTTTTCTTGTTGTTGAGACAAAATACTGGATGGTCAAAGTTAGGGGCAGGAAGGTTTATTTATTACAGGTTGGAGGTTTTAGTCTATACTCACTTGGCTTCACGGCAAAATGCCATGGCTGAGGGGCAGCACTTCATGGTGGCCACAAACAGTAAGCACAAACAAACAAACAAACAAACACCAAGAAATGCCTTCTCACTGTATGCTGGCTCCACCCTTGGGGGAGTATAGCACTCACACCACCAATCCCAGTGCCGGACAATAAACCATTCATAAATGCTAGATTCAGCCATGTCCTTGATTGCATGAGACTTGGGGGAGGCATCTGACATAAATGATAACAGCCAACAAAATAGTATCAAATGCACTGGGATAGAATTCAAGCTTTTTGGTTTAGTCCTTTTGCCTTAATTTTCCAAGCTATAAAAAAGTATTAGACTGAAATACAGCTTGGCAGTTCTACTTGAAAAAATTCTATAAAGCACCTAGGCATGGTGATACATGTCTGTAGTCCCCGCACTCAGGAGGATCACCATGAATCTGAGGCCAGCTTCAGCTATATAAGTGAGTTCAAGGCCAGCCTGGACTATATAGCAAGACCTTGTCTCAAAACAAACAATACATCTTTGGTTATTGTAAGTTCTTCAATTTGAACTTGAATTGGGTGGTTATTAACCTATAATGGCAAGTTTACACTTGCATGCGTGTCCTCTACACAACCGTCTAGAATAAACAAGGAATGCTAACTAGTAAAGCTGTATGTTGGAACATAGCCCACTTTTAAAGCAAGTCAAAGATAGGCCTTAAAGCCAAGCATGGCGTTATATAGCTATAATCCCAAATTCAAGGCCCACCTGGGCAACTTAGTGCAACTGTGAATCAAAATAAAAAATAACAGATAAGGAACTGGGGTTATACCTCAGTTCAATCCCTGGCACCCCCCCACCACCACATGTACACATTAAAAAAGAAAAGGTAAGTTTCAGATAATGGACTAACTTCTGCAAAAGCTAACCATTACTTTTTTGAACTATCATGAAATACGTTAAGGAACCTCAAAGAAAACCAGAGATAAATTAGCCCCAAACATTCATAACAACTACACTAAGAAGTTGTAAAATTCCTTAACATTCTGTAGAAAAAGTATATTTGTCTCTGAAAAAAAATGTTATAATAACCATAGTGTTATAATAACCATGTTATAATAACCATGGTGACAATTCAAGACTTTGCTTTAAATCAGTTTAAAATCATGATTAACCTGAATCTTACAGCCTACCTTTAAAGACTCAACAGAAAGGGTTGGGGATTTAGCTCAGTGGCATAAGTGCCTGCCTGGCAAGCGCAAGGTCGTGAGTTTGATCCCCAGAGCCGCCAAAAAAAAAAAAAAAAAAAGACTCAACAGAAAGACATTTGAGAGGTTGACATAAATATATACACTATAATCAGAAAAGCATGAAATAACTAGTTTTCAAAAAGCTGAAATGGGGACGGGAATATAGCTCAGTGGCACAGCACCTGCCTGGCAAGTGTGAGGTCCTAAATTCAATCACAGTACTCAAAAAAAAAAAAAAAAAAGAGGGGGAGGAGTTTTA
Source organism: Hydrochoerus hydrochaeris (assembly GCA_004027455.1). NCBI lineage: Eukaryota > Metazoa > Chordata > Mammalia > Rodentia > Hydrochaeridae > Hydrochoerus > Hydrochoerus hydrochaeris. The sequence goes on from PVLA01008251.1 coordinate 22,759, forward strand.
CATTAGAAAAGGCAAAAAGCTGAAATGACTAAATAAGGCCAGCAAGAATACCACCTTTAGTCAAGAACCACTATTTCAATTTTTAAAAGAACCACTTAGGAAAAACAAACACACAACATGATTTTGACCCAGGCAAACTATGTGGGCAGAGTGAAATGAAAACTATTTGTTGTCGCTTTGTGACAGGATTCAAGTTTCCATCTCTATAAAAATGAGGAGAAGGACTGAGTTTTCAATGACACATTAGAATCACCCAAGGAAGTTTTATGAAAACACACAGAAGGGTTTGTGTGGCTCAGTAGTAGAGTGAATCACATTAAATAAAGAAAAAGAAAAAAAAACCCACAAGCAGGGCCCTATTTCAGAGATTCTAGTTCAGAGTATTGGAAATGGAATCCAATAATCTTTAAAGTTTGTCAAATGATTCTCACTCATCAGCAATATTTTAAGAACCAACACCCTAGAACAGTACTATCCCACAGAAACTTTATTAAAACACATACAATTTTAAATGTTCTAATATTTAGAAAAGTAAAAAGAGCCAGGAATGGTAGTATATGCCTGTAATCCCAGCAATTGGGAGGCTGAGGCAGGAGGATTACTGCGAGTCTGAAGATAGCTTGGGCTACAAAGTGAATTCAAGGCCAGTTGAGTTAAGGTCTGCATAGTGAGACCCTGACTCAAAAAGACAAAGTAAAAAGAGAGAAATGCATAAAAATAATTTAATGGTTTAATTCAATATGTCAAAAATATCAACACTTCAATATGTAATCAGTACAGAAAGTTATTAATGAGTGCTTTATATTCCTACACTTTAAAAGTCTTTGAAGTCTGGTATCTCACATTTACATCTCAATCTGCATTAACTAACCTTAGCTCAAGAATGAGTTGGGGCTTAGTGGCTACTACACTGGACAGCACATCCGGATAGATGGTTATTCAGGTCCTTTACCTTGGGTATTTTGTAACTATATTCTTAAGAAGCCAGAAAAGGGAAAAAAAATCATTTTAGGTCCTATATGAGCTTGATTCTGATTTACTACCAAGTTCAACAAGGGTCTCATTCCTTCAACACATACTAGTGGAAGTTCTGTCCTGGCGGGGCTCCTGCTCTCATGGTGCTTAGTCTATTTGGGAAGACAAGAAGGTCAAACAAACAAGAATTTCAGTGTACTCAGTGGCAGGCAGCACAAAGTCCACAGCAAAGAGAAGATGGGGACAAAAAAGTGTCTGACGAAGCTCCACTGAGACGGGGTAACTGTGCTCCTCCACATGCCAGCATTCCACATACATGCCTCAGGAGCTGGAATTACTGGCTCCTCACTTCCACTCTTACTTGTCTTCAAGTGAGGATTTGAGATGTTTGAAGGAATTTCATGTCTTTGAAAAACTTAAAAGTTTTAACTAGTTGAAATTTAAAGGATAAATAAGTTAACTAGGTCAAAAAATAATTTTTTTACATACATACCAGAGATCAGTAAAACCTCTACTGTAAAAAACCAGCCATAAATACATTAGGTTTGTGAGGAGTCTCTGTTGTCATTACTTTTTTCCGTGGCATATGGCCCACAGTCCACTATTTGCCAAACCCTGATATATCTATTGCATATCTGTATATTAAACAAATACATACAAATAGGCATTGAGTACAATCAATAAACAAGTTTTTGGAAGCACCATAAAAACGAAGAACTATTTACATCACACTACAAAATGCACTGTATAAAATATCAACTATGTTTTTGGTATGATTGGGAAGTAAGGTAAGTTTGAACTGTATAACCTTATCCACTTTTTTTTTTTTTTTTTGTACCAGGGATCAAACTCACAACCTAGTGCTGGCCAGGCAGGCACTTAGACCACTGGGCTAAATCCCCGGACCCTTATCCACATTTCTGAAAGGCAATTATGACTGTATCATGGAAACTGCTTTGGGGAAACAAAACTAGGAGCAAGAAGACTAAAGAGAGAATAAAATGCAAGCTTTACTTACAACAGAGTATGTATTTAGCCTTAAAAAAGAATGAAGCTTTGACACACACTACAACATGAAGGAATATTGAAGACATTATGCCAAGTGAAATAAGCCTTACATGAGATTCCCAGAAGAATCAAATTCACAGAGTAGGACGGTTGCTGCAGCCTGAGGGTGGGAGGTAGACGAACAGTTTAGTTCTAGAGATTAATGATGCCAATGGCTGCACAACACTGTGAAGGTACTAATGGCATGGAATTGCAGTTAAAAATGGTTAAAATGGTAACTTTTGTTATGTATGCTTTACTATGCTTTGAAAAAAAACCTTTAAACTCTAAAGAAATATTTTAAAAAATAAGGTTGAGCTCCATTTTGTTGTGGTACAAGTCTACTCCTGTCAATCCTACAGAGGCCACTATTGTCTCTCTTTCTGGCTATATTTCAGTCTTCCCATCCCATTTGCTGAACTGACCCAACAAAAATAATCAATGATGAAGCCTAGCAGTGAAAGAGAATTAAAGACTATTAGAAAGAGAACTATTAGGTTGCATGAAAGAAAAAAAAAAAAACCCTCTCAATTCAGGAAATATATTAATAATATATTACTCATATATTAATATATAATTAATATATTATTTAAATTTAAAGGCCCACAGAAACAGGCAGAGGCAGAAAAAGGAACTGTACACCCAAATGGAGTAAACTACCTTATCCAGTTTAAATATTTAACTAAAAGAACCAGATCTCAGCTTTCAAGCACCTCTTGAGGCATTTGGCTCTACTGACCATCTGAATAACCATTTACCAGTGTGCCTCTTTAAGCCAGCCGTCATTCTCCTTAAAACTCTTCATCTTCTTGTTTCTTTCTCTAAATACACTCATCAAGGATCTACTCTAGTTCTTTTTTCTTTCTCAATCTGCTTTTCAGATTTCACTGCTCTTGACATAGTTGTGATGTTACTAACTTCTAAGTCTTTCTCTCCAGCTCTGAGTACTCTTCAAAACTCTGACTCTGCATTTCCAAATACTATGGAAATCTCTACTTAGGGATAAAAATAAAACATTAATTTGCAAGAATAATTCCATTTGTAATCCAAAGCACTTATATATCAAAGCAGCGAGAGGGAGAATCAGTTGTGATCACGTGATGTTCAGCATGACAAATTACTCATATTGCAAATCATCACTCATTTATCAAGTTAAACTTCTTAGAGATGTCTGCTTTTCTTGTGAAACACTCGAGGACCAAGTTACTTGCACTCCAACATTTGACTATACAATAAGCACATAAATTTGGTCCATCTCCCAAATTGAACTTCATCTGCTCTCTAAAATTCATTCTTTCATTTCTTAATCTTGTTATATGTACTACCTTCCCAGGAAAACAAAGTGAAAAACCTCACCCATTTCTGAAATCTTTCCTTGCCACATATTTAATCCAGATCATGTTAAGCCTATTTTAAAGACTGCTCTTATAAGCAACTGATCTTTTTTTTAATCTCTTCTCTTTCTTTCATAATTCCAGACCTATTTATCCTGATCTACACTATAATAGACTAATACTTTAATTTTTATTTTATTTTATTTTTGTGCTGGGGATTATACTCATGACCTTGCGTTTGTCAGGCAGGCACTTATGCCACTGAGCTAAACCCCCGGCTTAATTTTTAAACTCAGAACTCAGAGGTTTTGAAACTTCTGTCACATCTCAAAAGGAGTGGCACAAACTCCTAAAGGAGTATTTTAAGAGGCTTGTGGAAGTTGTTTCAGTTGTCAGTCATGTAGACGGGGGACCTTACTAGCATCAACTGGGGAAAGGCTAGGAAGGCTAGATATCCTGGAATATTTGGGGCAATAGATAAAAAGAACCTTTGATGGCTCTGCCAGATACTCAGAAGAGAAAAAAATTAGTTTTAGTTTTTTGAGCCTAGAATCTGCTTTGCAAAGTACATTTAACTACTCACTGAATTTTCTATCAGCTCAAATGCCAGATAAATTCAGGAATACTGTACTTTGTATTTTTGGAAACTTAGGAAGTCATTCACCAAGTGAAAGTATATCATTAAATGCTAACACATTTGTATTTAACACAAATACAGCATGCATGTATAACTTATGTTCATGATGACAAGTATATAGATGTAATCATGTGTTTACTATCTTTCTGCACAGCCACACTTGAGCATTACATCATGTTTAAATGTGTTCTTTTAAATAAATTAGTCCTTTTTTCTCCTCTGGGTCAGCATTTAGGCACACTATTGATTTTAAAAATATGTGTAGTTGTTGATAATTTATTTCCATGCTATTTTATTTTATTTTATTTATTGATCTTTTGGAGACAGGGTCTTTCTGCTCAGGCTAGCCTTGAACTCATTCTGTAGCTCAGGCTGGTCTTAAACTTGAAAGGATCTTCCTGCCTCTGCCTCCCGAATGCTGGGATTACAGGCCTGTGCCACCACAGCTGGTTTTATTTATATGAATTCAAGAGAAGAAAATATAAAATTTTATAAAAGAGGACCTGAGTCTGACAATAATATGTACCACTGGTCTACATGGAGCAGAAAGCTCTAACCTTGGCTTTTTTTCTACTCAGAAATCTTTTATGACTTTACTTCTAGAAAGCTGCCCAAATTCATGTTCCCAGATTCCATGATCTTTACAACATAGCCTACATCTATTTCTTCATAGCAGTCTAAGCAACTGCTATATGTAGTCTAAAAATTCCAACTAAAATGAGTTTTATTCTCCTCCTACATGCTCCATGCTTAGCACTTCCATGCCTTTACTAACACTGACCTGCCTACTGGAAAACCCTTATTCTGTATCTCATCTCTCTAAGATCTACTCATTCTTCAAGCTCCAATTGAAACACTGCACAAATTTTCCAAGTGCAAGAAATTATTCTTCCTGAACTGTATAATTTTTTTCATACAGTTTCAACTATGTCACTGTATTTTAACCATTAGAGATTGTTTTTCTTATTCAACTCTAAACCAAAGGTAACACTCCAGTAGTTCATAGCTGCGTATGACCTGATCACATTTTAAAAATCTGTGTAATACTTAAAAATCAATACTTTAAAAAAAAACCAAAACACTATTTCACATAAATCTACACTTGAGGCTTCTCTTACAAGTGAGATTTGGCCACTCCGAGCCTAAATCATACATGATAACAATTCACTACAATGTTGCCTACATTCTTTAGGACTGCACAGTTCACCAAATGGAGATTTTTATCTAAGTCAGATCACCTTCGTGATCCCATTGGGCATATTCTTGGGAGAATTGCCCTAATTCTTTCACACATGCTCTCACACTGTCTTCTTCTTCTTCTTTTTTTTTTTGGTACCGGGCATTGAACTCACAACCTTGTGCTTGCCAGGCAGGCACTTAAGCCACTGAGCTAAATCCCCGGCCTCACACTGTCTTCTAATAGATAAATATCTACTAAACAACACAAAGCACACTTGGTTCCTTTCTTACCATTTCAAAAATAAACTGCAGAACAAAAAGATAACTATCTCACAATCCACATCGTTACATTATCCATCAGTCATTGATAATATTATCTTATTACTTGCTCAAGGTGCTAACCTCAGTCACTGCAAGCTTACTGCCTAATTTAGGATCTCATAAGTCTACAAAAATTCATGCTCTTAAGAAACCAGATGACACAAACACAATTCTGTAACAAGTACTTCTCACAATAGTGAGGTCCCACGGCTGCTGCTGTTAAAAAAAAAAAAAAAAAAGTTAATACTTTAGATCATTTTCAACACCCACTGCATAATTTTCTTCTTTTCTATTGTGGTCCTGTATTTATTTTGCAATGACATAAACATTGCCCACACATGGAGCTAATACAAACAGCAGGCTGTAAGTCTCAAGCATGGTGCACTTCTCTGGGTATAGATGTCTGACCACTTCACCACTGCATAATTTTCAATCTACTAACATAATCAGAATTAAAATAACATAATATATAGACCCACTTAAGACTAATCTTCAACAGCAGGGCTAGGGGGCTAAAGATGTAGCTCAGTGGTTAAATCCCGTCTATTATGCCCAAGGTCCTGAGTTCAATCCCAATGAATTAATCAATCTTTTTTAAATATAGGATTGGGTCCATTAATTATAGTTTTTAACTTTCCGAGTATTGCAGTTAGAGAGTTCAATACCTGTTACCAATTTACTTCTGTTCCAAGTAATTAAGGTTTTAATACATTTCAAAAGTAAAGTATGATGAGAGAAAAAAATTTAAAGAGCTGTAGTAGATGGTTGTAAAAACAAACAGTCAACTGCCAAAATTTACGTAAGTAGAAATGAGCTCTAAGGCAATACTGATCTTACTCTTTAAAATATATCTGCAACGCATCACAAGGCAAAAAAGACATGGGAAAGCCATCACCACAAATGGGAATGTACATCAAAGTACAGTAGAATGAATGATGATTTTCAAATAATCCAGCATATTAGACAGGCAAAATAATATATAACCATAAACTAACTTCAGGATAACAAACCAAACCACAAAATGCCTTAAATCAAATATCTACTTTATCAAACTGACAAATTATCTGGCATTTTAGGAAAAATGGGAAAATACACACCTTTAATAAAGATGTACAACTTTAAAACAATCCTTAGCAATTACGTATTTCTTAACTATTAAAAATATTAAAACTGACTAGCAGGCAAGAAGTTCTGAGTTCGGGCCTGGGGATTTAGCTCAGTGGCATAAGCACCTGCCTTGCAAGCGTGTGGTTGTGAGTTCAATCCCTGGTACCAAAAAAAAAAAAAAAAAAGTTCTGAGTTCAACCCCTACCCCATCTTCAATCAGTCAATCAGATCAGGTCAATCAGACTCCAGTAAGACTAAAGCAGAAACAAGTTTCTTAAGACTGTTGTGGGAATGGCATAAATTTAGTATAGCTGCAAAGGACATTAAAGTAGAGCTATAAAATCTTTTGTACTTCTGGATCTGATAACTCTACTGTTTAGTTTCTGTCCCAAATAATTCAAGAGAAAAAAAATAAAGCAAACAAATTTTTAAAAAGAAAAAAAAACCTGAATATGCACGAATGGAAATAACTGATGATGGTATCACATTCTTTTATACAAAGGAAGTTTGTACTTATTAAAAGTGACAACTACATAAAGTTAATACACAAACATTATCAAGTTTTACTGGATGAAAAAGAACACCATGTACACTTATATACAATGTAAGTAAATAGACTTGATAAGAGTTGCTGAGAGCAGTTGTAAACACTGCCTAAGAATTATTTACACTGCCTATCAAAAAGTGTTGCCTAAATTGTGAGAGATGGCACCCACATACAGAAACACATATCCAATATAATTCAACAATACCACAATTCATTTTAATGTATACATTTATACATGTATACATTTAATGTATACATTTATACATTTATAATGTATACTTTATACATATATAAAGTCATTTAATCAACTAGTTTAAAAATAAGTGCCTCCATTCTTATGCCCTCACTCTCAACTTCCAATTCTTCTTAGAATCTTAGAATTTTAGATCAAGGAAGGGATACTTTTTTTTGTATATTTAACACAAAAAGAAACAGATTAATTCATGCAAAATGATCTAACAATTTGCTAGGACTATAAATGTCTTTTTTTTTTTTAAACTTTTTTCCCCTAAAAGAGTCATTGATGAAGTTGAGGAAAAAAAATGAAAGTTAAAGCTCAGCCTGGGCAACTTAGTGACAATCTGTCTCAAAAATTTAAAAATAGTAAGAATATAAAGGGTTGAGGATGTAGCTCTATAAGGCCCTGGGTTCAATACTGAATGAAAAAGTAATCTGCAGCTTTTTAATTTATATCATGCCTAAAAGAATGTCAGAAGTGTTTTTCTCATAAAACCTCATAAAAATGTTTTCTCAAGAAGGAAAGATAAAGGTAAGAGTGATGGGGAAATCTTTTCAAATAGAGAATGCCATTACAGATATCTAATGATTGGTT
>PVLA01008251.1:30837-91506 GCA_004027455.1 Hydrochoerus hydrochaeris
AAAAAAAAAAAAAAAAAATCTGTTACAACAGCTCTTACCTGTACAGAGAAGTCCATCTTTGTAGTAAAGTGCATACACTCTGGCACTGTGTCCAATTAATGATGAGGTCTCAAAGGCTTCATGGTCCTCCAGTTGCTTCATTCTCAAAATAGCCTTCAAATAAACCTTCTTCCAGTGCAAAGCGTCCTGAACAGAATCATCTATCTGCCAGCCCAAATTTTTACACGCAGTCTGCCACACCTCTGTACAGGCACTTATCACCTTATTCCACTGTTTAGAGACGAGGCAGCATGTGAGTAAAGTCTGAGGATCGAGCCATTTTAACAAATAAAAACTGAGCTCCAGGGGAAGGAGTTTGAGGAAGTCTCGCTTGAGGAGAGTCTCTAGGTTATTGGAGAGATGCCTGAGCTGGACTGCCCCACTCAGACTAATCAGGTGATCCAGAGTTTCATTTTTCTGCAAGTCCGTCAGAGAAAGAAATGTAACAGAAATGTTATCAAGCCATGTCTCAAAGTCCTTTCTCTCCATAAGGTTATGGAAAAATTTACCTGTGGCACATCAAAATATTGTATTAGTTCTGCTCAAAAAGACCATTCAAGCAAGACTGCTAACAAAGTATTAAAAATTAGTGTAAAAAAAAAACAAAAACAGCATTACAACTTTATGCTTAGTTGCTATATTACAACTTTACAGTTAATATCCTATATTTATCTGAACAATTTCCATGCACACAAAAGAAAATACATTTGACAAAACATACTGTAACAAATCATGATTTCTGAAATCTAAATCAGCATAAGATTGGTGTGTGCGACTACTTTTCAAGTCTATTACATGCTACATGCACTGTCACAGTAAAAGATTTACAAAGTATTCAGTCATTTATTCATGATAAAACTATATTCTATAATATACTCTCTCCTATCAAAACCATTATAAAACTACTTTCTTAGTGAATTCCTTAGTATACCTTCTTTGGAGATTAAAATCACAAAAGCAAACAACAGCACATGACGACCAAAAAGCAAGTATCTGGAGCAGTAACCTGAGACATTAGTTATCATGCTAGGCACAACCCAACCTGTCACAAAAACACAGAACTACTTGCTTTTGAAACACATATTCAGGCAAAAGTGTCTGAAGAGGGAAAATGAGCAGGTGTAACAAGTTATGTATCTCAGGTATTCTGGTTCTTCCACTTCCTTTATGGTACTGCCTGTTATAACACGAATTATCAAAGGCCTTATAAAGTCTGTTTTTATAAGTTTCGTATCAGTTACTGTCAACTCTTAACCATTTGCTCCAGAGGGCTATGAGAGTCCTGGAAGGCTGGACAAATAAGGCAAATTAATAATCCTGATGATGCAGGGAGTTGGTGGCACGTATTTGTGACCCTATTTGTGAGGCTGAGGCAAGAGGATCATGAGTTAGAGGCTAGCCCAGGCAACAGAACAAGACTCCATAAGATTTCACAATAAGATTTCCAATAAGCACCTTTTAAATGCTGTTTCATTTCATTTCATTTACAAAAAAATCTTTACATAAAATTTTTTTGTTCAGCTTATACAAAACAAAAACAAAACAAGGGACTGAGGATACAATTCAGCAGCACAGTGCCTGCCTGGTAAATGCAAGGTCCTGAGTTCAATTCTTGGCACCGAAAAAAAAAAAATCCAAAACATAATAATCCCAATGCTTACAAACATCAAATCTGATTACTTAGTTCCTTACAAGGCCCCAGTCCAATTTTAAGGGTTTATGTCCACATTAATGCGTTACAGAAAAATACATTTCTTTCCAGATGTGTCACCTAGATCAGACCTATACAAAAACTGAGTTATACTCTTCCAACTGTGTTGAGTATCAAGTTTCCAGTATCAAATGTGGCAAAACAAAACAAAAAATCAAACAGAAAACAATATGACTTATTAATAGAAGCAACCAAACCTTCATTTTTTGGAGGCACTAGGGATTGAACCCAGGAACATCCTGCATTAGCTTCCCCTCTTTTCTGAGACAGGGTCTTTGGAAATTCTCCAGGCTGGGCTGAAACTTGTAATCTTCCTACCCAGTTTCTTAAGAATAATCATTCACATGACAATTTTCTGTAGGCATTCATACAATGTCACAATGACTAAAAAATTCTGGTCAATCAAAAAAATATGTAAGCTGTAAATGTAGGTCAGTGGCACGGCACTGTCTAGCATGCACAGGGTCCTAAGTTCAATTCCCAGTACTGGAGAAAACAAAGTCCTAAAATTATTTTTCACAGTGAAAAGTAGGGAAAGACCTCTTCCATTGTATCTGCACATACACTGTGACACACAGCTATTATTGAAATGCTTATATTCATACGAGCTGAATTACTTAAACAGTCACAAGGCAAATCTACAGTACCCCCTGAAATATTATCAAGCTCACAGCTAAAAAGATACCCTAAACAGGCCAAATAAATTTGCTCACAAGATCTCCAATAAGCATCTTTTAAATGCTGTTTCATTTCTGAGATTTACAAAAAATCTTTACATAAAATTTTTTTGTTCAGCTTGTACATTACAGATTGTCCTATAAGCTGTTCAACTCCTTACAGGTGGCTGTTTTCTAATTCTTCATCTCTGATTGCTACGAAAAACATTTACCCCTAGTATTGAGACCATGGGTGCTCTACCACTGAGCTCATTTTTTTTATGAGTCCAACTCATTTTTTTATTTTGTGAAAAAGTCTCACTAAATTACTCAGGCTGGCCTCACATTTGTGATCCTCCCGCCTCAGCTCAAGTAATTGGCGTTACAATTATACACCACCACACCCAGCTGCAAAAGGCATGTATTTTTTAAAAAATGTCATTAACTCTACGGAATATATTATTTAAAAACACTAATTTTTACTTTTCTTAAATAATCAACAAACACTGGAGAGGACTTCCTTAAGGTCATAGGTTTAAACTGAACTCTTACAGAGAAACTCTAGCAATATCATGTAACAGCAGCACAAAGTCCCCAAGGGAAAACACAGGAAGTGCAATTTCAATTCAGCAGGAGGAGGAGCTTTTAAATCGTCAAAGCTTTCCAAAAATGGACTAGCCACCTCCAAATAGTAAGCTTCCCATTACTGTGAAAGGACAGCTGGATAAAAGGCAGAATGTGAGATGAATGAAAATGCTTTCGACTCAAATTATTTTACTTCTTTAGCCACTTCCTACATTATCATGGGAATGTTCAACAAACTTCTATATGGGAAGCTAAGAATCAGAAACAAAGCAGGGACATGTGAAGCCAGTTTAGGATAACCTAAACAACACTTTCTATTAACTTCAGTATTATGAAACCTGGCAGGAATCCTCTTTGTGGCACTGAGGCTGGAAGAGCCATGACCACTAACATCCCTTTCAACTTTATGATCGTATTACAGTTTTTCTTAACACCTGGAAGAAAAACTCAAGAACCAAAGTTACTGGGTGTTTAGTTTTAAAATTAAGGACAGTCACTGACTTGAGGCTCTAATTGCCAAGTAGTTTTTTCTCTCTATCCTTCCCACATCCTCTGCTGTCTAGCTCCCACCTCAAACTAAACATTAAACTTGCTCTTCTGTTTCTGATATTAACAATCACAAAAGGTGTGTGTGGCATGAAGACTCCTAAATTAAGAGATGAGTTGTCTGGGTTTGGTCTGTGGTTCTACTATTGATCCCCTATCTTACTTAAGGCAATTCTCACATTTGTACATTTTAAAGATTAACCTACTGCTCCTAAACATTAGCTCATTTGATCTTCACAAGTTTATAGAACATAACAATAGTATCACTCTTGACTAACAAGGAAATTTTCGGCCCAAGAAGTACAGTGGATTTCCCAAGGATGCATAGGAAACAGCATGCTCAGATTCTTGCCCAGTCTTCACTCTCCCAAAGCAAAACAAAACAGGAACCCCTAGGTCTTATTAGAGACTGGGCCTTCCAGGTAAAACTGTGAACGTGTTTTTCAGGCTAATCCATCAGGACCTGGCCTACTAAAGCATGAAAGCCAGACATTCATTGTTGCTAGGAAAGAGTCATCTTACACCTTTTCCCAATAAGCACAACCAGTTGTAAGACATAGAGGTTTTGAAAATGTATGTATACCTACAAGCTTATATATGCACAAAATATATTTTGAGTATGTAAGAAACTTGTAACACTGGCAGATTCCAGAGAGAATTGGAGAGCTGAGAAAAAGGGATAAGGAGTTCCTTTTAATTGCATACCATTTTAAATTTAAAACCATGTGGATCTGGTACCTACTGAAGAACCATTAGTTTTAACATAGATTCAATTTTAAAATGTTTATAAAATACCAGCGCTGCAACTACACTTGTTGCTGGGTGACCTTGGCTAAATCACTTCACTTGTCTCAAGCCCAGCTTCTGTACTTGTAAAATGTAGCTACAAACAGCATTACCTACAAGGGGTTTTGTGAGACTTAGACAGGACAATGCACATAAACCGTTCAGCACATTACCCGGCACTGCAAGCCTATAATAAGTGCTAGTTATTATTATTTAGGATTAATGTTGTTACGGGGTTTTTTGCCTTTAAACTGCGCCTCGCACATACACCTATTTCCATGGCATACCCACAACTATGCCGCACTCCCTCACATTATTACTTTTTGTATTTCAGAAACCACGTCTCTGCGCTTCACCATCTTCAACACTCCTGGTAGGCCGGGGACATCACTAATTCATTTCACAGCTAAGAAAGCAGGCACCAGGAGGGAGGAACCAAGTGGCAGGACTCCGAGACCTAATTTTCCTGTCCCTAAAATACATTCCTGGTCCCTTAACCAGTCGTTCCCAGATATCCTGCTCCCGCAGCCGCGTTCCCCGGGGCACTGACCTGAGCGAGCGCCCCGGGGCCCGGGACCTCGCGCCGGGCTCACACCGACAAGGGGCGCTTGAGCCGCCAGAGCCTCGCAGCGGCCGGGTCCGCTCCGCAGCCATGGCGCCTGTAGGGAAAAAAAGACAAACAGCCCGAGGCACGGCGGGTCGAACACAGGCACGGAAGCCCCACAGGTCCCCTCCCCAGCGGGCACCGCCTAACACACAGACCTGGACCTGCGGCCGCCGCTCTGGGTCCGCAGCCTCACAGGGGAGCGGCTTCCGGTGCTACCTACGTCATCTCCGCGCGTCCCACAGCCCCGCGGCTGTCTGCGGAAGCGGCTGCACTTCCGGCGCTAGTCCCAAGGGGGAGGGTAGGAAGGAAAAAAAAAAAGTGTGGCATGAACCTGGCTGTTTTACTACTGCTGGCTTCCTCCCGAGCTGTATTTTTTAATAGTCCCAGAGTGCTTCTGAACGTCGCCGAATTTTGTCTTGCACCAGCTCAGCAGCAGTTTTCCTTATTCCCACTTCAAAGAAGAGAGGAAGCTATGACTAGAGAAGTTGAGATGGAGACAAATTCAAACAATCCCCTGAACACCTGTTATATCCTGAACATTGTTCTAGGAGATGGCTTAATGAACAAAAATCAAAAGTTTCTACCTGGGGCTTGTATCTGTGGAAGGCAGAAGTCAGATAAACAAGATACAGCGCAAGTTGTTGTTTTTTTTTTTTTTTGGTACCGGGGCTCAAAGTCATGACCTCGCGCTTGTCAGGCAGGCGCTTACGCCGCTGAGCTAAACCCCCGGCTCAGGACAAGTCTTAACAAGTGCTAGGAAGAAAAATAAAGCAGTCAGATGATTTGAATCACAACGCTTAAACTCTGGTTACATAGGAGATATACTTACAGTGCTTAACCTCTGGCACTTTTGCATAACGATATTACCGTATGCCCAATCTGATTGTTTTAAGGATTGAAGACTACGAGACAAGGACTATGCTGTCAAGAACTAAAACTGCACCAAGCCCTACACATTGTGAAACTTTGTGTAAGTATCCTCTCGTTCAGTTCCCACACCAGTATTACAAAGTAGTTACTATTGTTGCCTCTATATTCAAAGATGAGGAAACTGAGGTCTAAAGTGGTTTAGGACCTCAATCTAAATCAACTTGCCTATTTTTGTTTTGTTTTGTTTTTGTTTTTTGGAGACAAGGTCTTGCTGTGTAGTTGAGTCTGGTCTTGAACTATGTACCTGTGATTAGGATTTACATGGTAATGATTTAATGCAGGACACAAATAGTGATTATTTTATAATATTAGCCCAAAGAGTCAAACGCAGAAGGGTGTGGGAAATCTGTCCACAGACTAGAGACCCAAGAATCAGGATGAGCTCCCCTGATGGTGAGAACAGCTGGGTTCATATCACAAAAGCTAACATAAAGAACTTCTCCAGGAGGATCAACAGCATAGGTGACCTTCCCCTCCAGTTCCCCTTTTATGCTGTTAGCAACAGTCCTCAAGTGGGCCTTCCACACCCAGCATCACACTGATTCAGTTCAGCTGGATGTTACACGTTGACCATTAGTCCACCATAATACCCCAGGCTGGCCTCCTGCCTCCTCCTGCCTCAGCCTACCCAATGCTGGCATTATAGGCATGTGCCACTGTGCCAGACCCAAACCAGTTTGAAAGCACAAGTGTCCTTGTGTGTTTGTAAGGGCCCTTTAAGTATATTCACATGTATTTATGCAGCACTGTCCATTAGGATGATCAGCAATGATGGAAATTTCTCTCTTGGTGCTGTTAAAATGGTCACTAACCTCTTGTAGCTATTGAACACTTGAAAAGTCCCAATGTAACTAAGGAACTAAAGTTTTAATTTTAATTTTAGCTAATGTAAATTTATAAAACTGCATGCAGTTAATGGCTACCATATTAGAAGAGTCCAATTATATAGGCATAATACACAATGTAAACAGTAAAAGAGTCACATATCCAGCTAGTGGTAACATAGCTAAGGGTCTGAGTATCCTGATCCAGTTCAGCTGGGTGTTACAAGCGAAACATAGTTGAAACACAGGAAATAAGTAAAAATTGTGTGAGATGGAAGTCAACCATAGGGTTCTCAAAGTCAGTTCTCAAAAGAACAGATTTGATTTGGTAGGCAACAGAAAGCCATTGCTAAGATAGAAAAAAAGACCGAAAAAAGTCATAATTTTTAATTTGCACTTTTAAGAAAAACTGCAATTTCAAGACACAAAAGTTTTGAGCCTTAATCCCATCCAGAAAGTTCAGGAAAGGAAGAAAGGAAAGAAGAAAGTTGATTTCCCAACAGTCTTAAAAACACAGCAAACAGGCCAGTGATTTAGCTCAGCAGCATAAGCGCCTGCCTTGCAAGAGTGTGGTCTTGAGTTCAATTCCTGGTACCAAAAAACAAAACAAAAACAAAAACAAAAAACAACACAGTAAACCTGGAATCGTGCATTTTACCTGTAAATTACATTCCTACCAGAAAGAAGGTAGCATAGCTCAGCTTCAAACACATGTAAACAGTTTGCATTTTGAAATACCCCCCACCATGAGTAACCTGATAAACAGTAGAAATACACATCCTAGCTCACCCATCTTGAGGACACTCTCTAAGGCCATATAAACCCCCCAAGCCCTGGCTATAATGAGCCTCTCTCAAGGATCCACATTTTATTCTCTTTGAGTGTGTATGGTTTAAATTTGGCTTAATAAACCTCTTTACGCCTTTCACTGCCATGTCTTGAAAATTCTTTTTCTGTACCCCATGTTGTTTCCACTTTAGGGAACCTTCAGGGATCCACCTGATAAATATTGTAGACTTCTAAGCCAAAGAGTGACTGGTGACATTATAAGACACCTAAGAAAAGATGGACATAGACTACCTCTATGAAAGGAAAGGTAGTAAAAAAAACTAAACAAGTGTTATCTCTTTTCTGAAAATGGTCTCAACCCCAATAGGATAGATGTATGAGAAATCAACTGAAAATTCCAGATGAAGCTGGATAGTATTGTTTGAATGTCTCAAAGCAAAGAGACCAAACTATGTAAGTGAGGCCAGAAGAGGCCTGGGAGGAAAATGTATGACTATAAAAAAATGTAAAATATAATTCATGTTTAAATAATCACACGACTCACAAGCTATATAATTATTAATCTAATATATGTAAAAAATTACTTTCATTTGAATTTTTAGCTTAGCCATTCTCATTTGGTGAAAATTTCCAAGCTTGTATGATGTTTAGAAAATATAGCCAACTAAAGACCAGACATGGAGGCACATACTGGTAATCTCAGGACTTTGGGAGGCTGAGTCAAGATAGTCACAAATTTCAGCCTAACTCAGGCAATTTAGTGATTTATCAAGACCCTGTATCAAAATAAAAATTAAAAAGAGGCTGAGGAAGTAACCCAGTATAAAGTCCCTGCTGTTACTAAGAAGAAAGCAAGCAGGGGGCAGAGAGGGGAATAGCCATCTCTAAATATAAGCAGTTATTCCTAGCCAAATACGAACAGTAACTACCGAACTTCTGTGTTTGGCAGGTAGGAAGATCATTATGTGAAAAATAAGATAAAAATATAACCCCAAATGAAAACAGAATAGTTCTGTGACAAGAACATGAAAATATATTGAATGTTGTTTCTTTTCTTGAAATAAACTTGCTGGTAGACATGGTATTTAGAATAATTCCTACATGCTTGAAAAGCAAAACAAAACAAAACAAAAAACCAAAAAACTGGTAAACTCAAATGCTTAATTTCTTCAGTTCACACTAAAAGGAACTATATGATACAGATATTTCTCATTAAATGACCTAGCTGTTTAATGATTATTTAGACTTACGACCTAGAGCTCTGACTTAAGACCCATGCCTTTTTTTTGTACAGTTCTGTACATCATGTTGCTACAACCTCAATGTTTTTTTTACAGTACTGCTCATTTATACAGAACTATAATTTTTGCTGATTGCACTGTACAGTACTATAACAGTATTGTAGTTTTATGTTCCATTGTACATTACAGCACTGCATAAGAGTTATACAAATAAACTCACTAAATTGGAATTTCTTTTGATCATTTGTTTTAAATACTGTAATATATATGTTATATATTTAGCAACTAATTCATTTAACAACCTAGTTGCAGGAACCTGGCTGTTAAATGAAAAATGCCTGTAGCCTATTTTTTTTATTTTATTCTAATTTTTTGGTACCGGGGATCGAACTCACAACTTTGTGCTTGGAAGGCAGGCACTTATGCCAGTGAGCTAAATCCCCAGCCTGCCTGTAGCTTATTGTATTTTAGATACATTCACTAAGCATATTGTGCAAATAAACATGGCATTCATGAAAAGACAAATGTCTTCAAGATATGTATTATTTCTATAATGTCTGATATGGAGAAAAATAAGCTACCTGTCATTTTTTTAATATTGAAGCCAAAAAGACAACTTCATATTGGTTCCTTTTTTTTTTTTTTTTTGCCTCTGTAGCCACAAAATACACAGTTTTCCTGTTTTGATGCAGAAGGGTGATTTGAAGCATGGTCTTAGTAAATCTGTTGATCACATATAATACAGGCAGAACAGCTGTGCCAAAGGGCCAGAAAAATGTATCACTATACTCTTTTTATTTGGCTCATTTATAAGGACTACTTGCTTCCAACAGTTCTTCAGGTGATAAGAAAATGGAGTAACTTGGAGTCAAATAAATTCTCAGAGATATAATCAAAATTTTAAGAAGTGATATTACCTTGGAAACTTTGCTATGTAGAAATGTCTCATATTGTATGGACATTTATATTTTCTCAAGGGTTACGTATATACTGAATCATCGAAAACAGCTGAGTGATTATTGCTGTTATTTTTGTCTCTGTTATTGTTGTATGTGTTTAATTTTTGTCTTACACTGCTGACTAATAAGATCCTTTACTATGTACTTTATATTTCTTCCTATCCTCCAAGGTGTTTACTGCAGAGGTAGACAGCAATGGTCCCATTAACACTAATTTCGCAGTCAAGGATATTTGAAATTTTCCATTATTTTTATAGTGTCAACCTGGTTCATTGTTCATGATCTTATTAGCAGTATTTTAGTTTCATTGATTCCTTGCAGTGACCTCCAGAAATGCTTCATTAATGAATTGAGATTGTTATGTGAACAATATGACTTTCAAGCATTCATGGAAGCTGCTAAAATCCCAGGAAAGGGCAGATGAGAAAATACAGGAGTAGATGCTTTATTGATTTGCTAAAAATCATATCTGGATTGTATCTGTTTTGCAATCTGATGAGCACTTTCTACATCATTACTGTATCATAAAATATCCTGGATTTTCTGAATAATTTTTATTCTTGCCTTTTCTGACATGTAAGGGATCAATATTGCCCAAACCCAGCTAACATGATGGGTTATTTGTTGGTGACTTCTGTATTTTATTTTAAAAGTTATTGGAGAGCACGTGTTCATAAGAAAAACAAATCATTTTCATTGAACTTTTTTGATAATATGTCGAGTACAGATATTCCTTGCTTAACAGCCTATTTAATGATAGGGTTTAAAACTGAGGCATGCTGTTTAAATTTGTGACCCACTGCTTGGACTTAGGACCCATCCCTTTTTTTTTGTATAGTTCCATACATCTTGTTGGTATAGCCTCAATGTGTTTTCTGTATATTACTACTTGTTTACATAGTTCTATAATTTTTGCTGATTGCACTATTCAGTGCTATAGTTTTGTGTTCTGTTATATATTACAGTACTGCATGTAACTTATGCAAATAAAAGCAAAGTCTTCAAGCTGGAGTTTCCTTTGCCCATTTCTTTCTTCTGAATTTTATAATATACACTACTATATTCCTCATTAAGTGACCAATTTGTTTAATGATCTAGTCACAGGAATGTAAGCTCCACTGTTAAAGGAGTATCTCTAATTCTTATCTGGAGATAAACTTACTGGAAAGAGGTGGTTTCATGACTTACAATTGATTTAGTAAAGTTCTTGCATAGCTTATGCCAGGTATTCAGAATCTTTCCCAATGAGACACACACACTATATAATATTTCCTTGAGGTGACAAAAATCAAAATGGATTTTGACAAAAAGCTGCTTGATGTAAAGAACAGTTTTAACATGTGCATGTACCAGGGAGCACATATTAGTCCTTTTTTTTTAGCTTTTTGAGATATACTCTAAAAAACACTGTACACTATTTCTCCTTGGATGATGATGCTATGGAGAGGTTATATGAGTAAACTCTTCTTTGAATGCTCACATATATTTCACCAGGAACTCAGTATAAATTCAAGGATCGTTTTCATGAGATACCAAAGCTGGAAGTATTTGAAGGAGTTTGCTTTGCTATTCTTTGTTCTGAATTCACTCTAGCTGTAACATTATCAGCACTCACTCTCCTATGCAGTAGGCAGTTCTTCTGGGACAAAAGCTCAGGTTGATTGGCAAGAAACCTTATCCTTAAAGTTTGAGATGCAAAATACTGTACTGCTATTGCTATTTGCCTACAGTGATCCTGAGATACGTTTGGGTATAAGTTGGCATCTGGGTTCAGTAACTTCCAAAGATCTGAAATTGTTCACAGACAATATGCAGGTAAGTTTCTGATAATCTTTGAAGCATTTGCTATCTACCAAAACAGGATTTGAGGATTATAAGTTTCTTTATGTGTAAATTATCAGCGCTGAGATCATGGAAAGGAATTCAGAGTATATAGGAGTTTGTTATGTTTTGTCTTATTCGATGGACTGGATAAAGAAATACAGGACTCAGGATCTGCTAGTGCTTGAGAATGAGTTTTAGAATCTGATAGAGTCTAATTCAAATCATAGTCCTATCCCAATGCTTTACCCACTGCGTGCTCTTGGGCAAATTACTAAACCAATCAGATGCTCAGCTTAATTTTGAAGCTATCTGGAAGGGATTTTACCAGGGATAAATAAGCTAAGTTGTAAAGTATTTAGCACAGCATCTGGTACACAGGAAGTGCTCAGTAAAAGGTAACTATTGTTATGGGAGGCTTTGTTGATCAAAGGTCTAGTGAAAAGAGATTTAATTCCTTTAATGTTTCTTAGTTCTATTATATTAAAGTTCTGCATATTTCCTTTCCAGATGGAAAGTTTTCACCTCCTTTGTAAGTAAGCTTGGCACAGATCCATCCTGGATCTTTGAAGAGGTACTAGTTATGTAGGTCATAGAAATCTGCCCATATTGACAGACATTTCAGATGGATTAGGAGACATTATCCAAACAGACTCTGATTCAGTATTAGATTAAATTGTAAAGTTATACTAAAAGAACGTAAGTGTTGGATAATAGCCAGTGTATGGTGACAACAAAAGCACTTCATGGAAAAATGGCCCTTGACCTTTGTAATTAGAGAAGAAGTCCTTCTATTCAATTAGACCCAAGTGCTTCCATTCAAGAGAGAACATCATATATTTTCCAGTAGGTTTCTGTCACAATGATACTACTTATTTTGCAATATTCCTGTGTGAATGCCTGATTCTGCTTCATACCCTGAGTTTCTACCATAGTGTCCTGCATATAGTAAGTCAGAATTTATCAAAACAAGGAAGAAAGCAACTAACACGTTGCTCAATGTCCACTTTGTGTCAAACACTGGATATGGCAGCACTGGAGAAGAAGGAAACATGCCTGCTGCCCAGGCGATCACAATCCAGTACAAGAGATAGATAATAATAAATAATAAACACCTAGCCAATACTTCTAAGGGCTGGAGTGGTCTGTAGAAGATACATTGGGGGCAAAAAATGGGAATGGAGACCACACTTTAATGATCATGTATCCTTTTCTTATTTAGATGACATTTTGCAGACTTCGGACTCATCAATGGTGTTTCATTTTGTTTAACGTCGTACTATTTCACGCCTTGCTTTTTGGGGCTGAATTTGTGGAAGAATACCTTCTTCACTCTCTGCCTCCTGTCAATATAAAAATTCTTGAAATAAAAGATAATGCAAGAAAATTGAACATGGAAGCTGTACGAAGTATTCCCTCCAAATACTATGTCCTGAGCCAGCCAGAGGTGTGTAAAGAAAAGAGTATTTTTTTGCTCTCTCTTGTCTTCAGTAGCCCAGAAAATAGAACAAGACGAGATCTCATTAGGAAAACCTGGGGTAATGTGACAAGTGTCCAAGGGCACCCCATTCTTATACTATTTGTTTTGGGAATGCCTGTTTTGGTAACTACTCAGAAAGAGATAGACAAAGAATCCCATAAGAATAATGATATAATTGAAGGACTTTTTTTAGACAGTTCTGAGAACCAGACCCTGAAGATCATTGCAATGGCTCAGTGGGCTGTCACTTTTTGCCCTAATGCCCTATTCATCCTCAAGGTCGATGAAGAGATGTTTGTCAATCTACCAACCTTGGTAGACTACCTTCTTAATCTGAAAGAACATCTTGAAGATATTTATGTAGGAAGAGTTATCCATCAAGATACACCCAACAGAGACCCTAATAGCCAAGAATTCGTCTCTCTTAGTGAGTATCCTGAAACATACTACCCAGATTACTGCAGTGGTGAGGCTTTTATAATGTCCCAAAATGTGGCCCGGATGATGTATGTGGTTTTTAAAGAAGTATCCGTTATGGTGCCTGCCGACGTGTTTGTAGGAATTTGTGCAAAGACCATTGGCCTTAAACCTATCCACAGTTCAAAGTTTTCTGGAAAAAGGCACATCAGATACAACAGATGTTGCTATAAGTTCATTTTTACATCCTCAGAAATTATTGATGCTGAAATGCCTTTGGCATGGAAGGAAATTAATAATGGGAAAGACTGTTCACTATTTGAGACTTACTATGGGCTCATTTCCTGCAAACTTCTGACATACCTTGACAGCTTTAAACGTTTTTGCATGGGGACCATAAAAAACAATGATATGTATTTTGATGATTAAGATTTCTTTGTTTTTCTTTTTTTTTCTGTTTTTCTTGTAAGTCTATTATTTTTAAATTTCCTTCTACTCTATAGAAAGCAGCCCACTGTCCTCATGTTTTATGTGGTTTCTCTGAATCTTTGTTCATACTTAGCAAGATACCAAATGTTTTTTGATGTACTCAATCTTCTAGAAGTCTCATTTTAAGAAATTTAAGTTAATGCAGCCTAACTTTTTTCAAAATAAAATCTTTCAGAAAATAGAGGGCTATATTTAATTATAACACAGTCCTTAAAAAAACTAATGTAAAAAATGTGTATATTTATGATGTACAACATAATGTTTTATATGTGTACGTTCTGGAATGGCTAAATCCAGCTATTAAGATGTGCTATCTTATATACTTTTTTGTGGTGAGAATACTTAAAAATTTACTCTTTTATCAATTTTCAGGTATACATTATTGCTACTAATTCTCATTACTATCAAGGTGAACAATACTCTTGAACTTTTTCCTCCTGTAAAACTGGTTGGTTTTTTGCCCTTTAACCAACATTTCCCTGATCCCTCACTTTCCAGCATTGGGTAACCATTTTACTGTGTATTTCTGAGTCTGACATTTTTACATGCCACATGTGAGATCATATGCTTGGATTATCTCACTTAACATGATGTCCTCTCATGTCATCCATATTGTTACTAATGACAGGATTTCCCTTTTTTCAGGCTAAAACAATTTTTCCATTTTAGATATAATCCACCTTTTATTTATATGTTTAAAGAAAACAGATGGACACTTAGGTTGATTCCTTATCTTTGTTATTGTAAATAATGATTCAGTGAACATTGGAGTATAGATATGTCTTTGATATACTGATTTAATTTCTTTTGGATATAAACTCAGTAAGGGAAAATCCAGGTCATATTTTAGATCTAATTTTAATTTTTGAGCAACTTTCATACTTTTTTCTATAATTTTCTATAATTGTTATACTAATTTTATTCTCACCAACAGTGCACAGTGATTCCTTTATCTTTACATCCTCACCAACACTTATTTCTTTCATTTTAAAAAATTCATTGGGATTTTGATAGATTTACATTTAATTTATAGAACACTTTGGGTGGTAGTGTGGAAGTTTTAACTTTTAAATATAAACTTTTCCAACCTATGAACTCAGGACATCTTTCTTTCTTTGTGTTTTCTTTGATTCTTTCATCTGTGTATCCAGTTCCTTAGTTTAGTTTATTCCTAAGTAATTTTTTGGTATAAAGGATACATTATGGTTAGTCTACAAAAATGCTACTGATTTCTATTGTTGATTTTGTATCCTGAAACTTTACTGAATTTATTCTTAGTCCTAAACATTTTGGATAGTCTTTAGGATTTCTTAGCTATAAAATTATGTCATTTGCAAACTAACCATTTACTACTTCTTTTCCAATTTGGATATCTTTTCTTTCTCTTCTCTAATTTATCTGGCTAGGACTTTTAGTACTATTTTGACTAGAAATAGTGAAAGTAGGCAATCTTATTCCTGGTGTTAGAGAAGTTTTCAATGTTTCACCCTTCTGTGTATGTTAGCTGTGTAGTTGTCATACATGTCTTTTTTTAAATCATAGGAAACCTAATTTACTGAGTTTTTTCTCATGAAAGAGTGTTGAATTTTATCAAATGTCCTTTCTGCATCTGTTGATATACTCATATGACTTTTTCTTTCACTCTGTTACTTTGATGTGTCACAGTTTGTAGATTTACAAATATTGAGCCATACTTGCAAGTGACCTTATGCTTGCACTTCACCACGGGGAATCATCCCTTGATGTGCTCCTTAATTCAGTTTGCTAGCATTTTTGGAGGATTTTTATATATATGTTCACCAGAGATATTGGCTTGTAATTAGATTTTCTTGTGGTGACTTTAATACTAGCTTGGTAAAATAAGCAGTACTTCTTTGTGTATTTTCTAAAAGTTGAGAAGGATAGTAGTACTTCTTTAGATATTTACTATATTAAACAATGAGGCCAGAAGGTCTTGGGTTTTTTCTTAATAGAAAACACTTTATTACTAATTCAACCTCCTTACTATCTGTTATCTGTCTAGAGTTCTCATTTCTTCACAGTGTACTCTTGGTAGGTTTAATTTGCCTAGGGATATTTCCATTTCTTCTAGGTTTTCTGATTTGTCAGTGTATTATCATTCACAGTAGTCATAATCCTTGGTATTTCTGATTTTTTTATAAACTTCTCTTTATTTGTTTGAATCTTTTCCCTTTTTTGCAAGTCTAGCAGCATGTTAACTTTATTTCTTTTTTAAAAATTAACTCAGTTTTGTTGATATTTTCTATTGTTTTTGGAGTCTACTTAATTTATTTCTGCTCTGATCTTTATTTCCTTCCTCCTAACATGAGTTTTAGCTTATACTTCTAGTTCCTTGAGTTATAACATTGAGGCGTTTGTTTAGAACCTTTTATCTTTTTTTAAAGTAGGCATTTATTGTAGTAAGCTTCCTTTTTAAAACTGCTTCTGCTGCATCCCGTAAGTTTTGGTATGTTGTATTTCCATTGTTATTTGTCTCCAGATATTTTTAGATTTCCCTTTTAAGTTATTCTTTAGCTCATGGGTGTTTAGGAATATATTGTTTAATTTCAATATATTGGTCAATAATTTCTTAAAATTACTCCTATTATAGACTTCTAGTTTGATACCATTATGATTAGAAAAAATACTCAGTATGATTTTTGAACATCTTAAATTTGCTGAAATTTATTTTGTGGTCTAACATGTGAGCTATTCTGTATTCTTCAGAAGAATATCATCCAAGTGATTTGTAAAGAAATGAGACTGGGATATGCATCAATATAGGCTAGAATATGCATTAATATATATGTATCATATATAAATATATGACCCATTTGGTCTAAAGCAAAGTTTATAAGACCGTTAGTCACAATTGTCAACTTAATTACATTAAGAAATACTGAGAAGATTAATAAAATACACTTCTGAATGTCTCTGTGAGGTGTTTCCAGAGATAGTTGGCTGTGAGCAAACTGAGAGGTGGGCACCCTGCATGGCACTCTCCACTGGGGCTGCAGCCAGGGTGGAATGATAGGGGAAAAGGAGGCAATCAGCTTGCATTTGAAAAGCTCCATCAGCTTGACATCCTGTCGTTGCTTGGGGACATCAGGCTCCAATATCTTGAGCCTTTCAAATTGAACTCTTACCAGTGACCCCCCAGGGAGATTTCAGGGCTGCAGTGTAGACTGGCACTGCGTCTTTAAATGTTGTTCTGCAGCTTCCAGCTTCTTGGACTGAGAAGCTGCTGGGCACTGTGACTCTCCAGTATGCCATCAGCCATTGTGGACTGTTGTGACATCCAGTCACTCTTGCTATGTTGGTTCTGCTCTTCTAGAAAACCCTAACCAAGATGGTTTACATCTAATGTTTTTTTATTGATTTTGTCTGGATTTGATCTGTCCATTACTAAAGTAGGATAGTGAAGGCTTATAGTTCCATACTTTTCTCTCATCCCTCCCAATCTATTAATATTTATTCTATGTGTTTTGGGGCTCTGATGTTAACATGTATATATATTTACAATTGTTACAGCTTCATGAATTTATCTTTGTCATTATATAATGATCTCTTTTGTCTAGTTTTATAGTTTTTGACTTAGTTTTTTATGGTTTCTATAATTTTCTATGTGTATACCTTTCCTAAAAGTATAACTCTGCTGTCTCACATTTCCATTTGTATGGGATATTTTTTCCATTCTTTCACTTTCAATTTATATTTCATTAAAGGTGAAGCATGTCTGCCATGGCAAGAATATGAGCACACCAAAATTTATGTTGAGGCTAAATGGATCAATATAATAATGTTAGTTAATGGGGCCTGGTGGGAAGTGTTTGCCTTATGAGAGGAAAGCCATGATTAATGGAATAACATCTTCTTTTTCATAGAATGGGTTAGCTAGTCCAGGAATTCATATCCCATTTTTATCTTCTACACATTCTGGTTTATCCTTTTGCTTTTTTTCCTGGCATGTTATGATGCAGCACGAGGCTTCTCCATATGTAACCATTTGGTCTTGATTTCTCAACCTCTGGTATGATGAGTTAAATCATCCTCTTTTCTTTATAAATTACCTAGTCTCAAGTACTCTGTTATGACAAAAGAAAATGGACTAAATTGAGTCTCTTATAAGTGCAGATATTTGTGTCTTTTTAAAAAATTCATTCAGTTATTCTATTTCTATTTATCAGAGAATTTAATACACTTATATTCAGGGTAAAATTACTAATAGGTAAGAATTTATTCTAGTCAATTTAGTAAGTGTTTACTGGTTGTTCTGTAGATTCTCTCTCTTTTGTCTTTGTGAATATTTTCGCTAGTGGCATACTTTGATTCCTTACTTTTTTATCTTTTGTCTATCTTGTGGTTACCATGAGGCTTACCCAGAATGCCTTACTGTATAACAGGATGTTTTAACATGACAACTTAAAGTTTTATGTTTTAATAACAGTAAATATTTTATTATACCCTGTACACACACTTTGTGTTTAGTGTCATGTCACAATTTAGAGCTTTGCATATCCTCAGAAATGGTGTATCATTATTTTAAAGCTTATGTCTTTCAACCTTCTTACTAAAGTTAGAAGTGGCTTAAATAACACCACTTTGGTATTTGAGTATTTCAAATTAAACTGTGTACGAGTGAGTTTTATACTTTATGCATTACTAATTAGCATCTTTTTCTTTCAGCTTTAAGAGCTTACTAGTGTTTCTTGTAAGACAAGTCTGCTGACAATAAATAATGCAGTTCATTTTTCATTGGAATACAGTGTAATATTTTGACACATTCACACAACATACACTCAAATCAGAGTGAATAGCATCATCTCATACATTTACCTTTTCCCCAGTTTTTGTATGGAAACATATTTCTTCTTTATGCCTAAGGACAGCTTTGCTGGGTACAGTAATCTTGACTGGCAGTAGTTTTTTTTTCCTCTTCCCAATGTGTTGATTATGTCACCTGCTATGCTTTAAATGTTTGTGTTTACTGCAAAATTCATGTTGAGATATAAACCTGAGTAAAACAGTATTAAGAGGTGGGTACTTTAGCAAGTCATTAGGTCATGAGAACTCTTCCCTTGTGAATGGGATTCCTCTCTTACCTTTTTGACTTTTGCCTTGTGAGGGTACAGTAATGAAATGCCACTTTGGGAGCAGACAGTGGCTCTGACCAGACATCAAACATGTTAGTGTTATGATTCTGGACTTCCTACTCTCCAGAGCTGTGAGAGAAAGTTTTTTTTTTTTTTTAAATAAATTACCCAGTCTCAGCTGAATGTGGAAACAGTTTATAAATTACCCAGTCTCAGTTGAACGAGGTGTTTGCACACCTGTAAACCCAGCACTTTAGGAGGTTGAGGCAGAAGGACAAAAGTTCAACCACAGTCTGGGAAATGTAGCAAGGCCACTTTTCACTATTAAAAACAAACAAACAAACAAATAGGGCAGTGATGTAGCACAGTGAATTTCCTTGAGCTCATCTCTCGGTATAGCAAACAAACACATACATAACCTAGTTTTAGGTATTTTGTTATAGTAGCCTAGACAGACTCAGACCTCTCATACGCTCCTGTAAGGATAAATTCTCGGACGAATTTAGAGCTCTGATGATCCAGATCCAATCACTTCCTCAAAAGCTTATCAGCTACCAACCAAGCTTTCAACATGATGAACGCTCAGGGAATATTTTAGACACCTACAGTATAATGTGTTTCTCGATTTTTGACAAGTGGATATTACCTTCCACTGTTCGTTTGAATCTGACTGGAGATCTTGAAGATTCCAGTAATTGCACACTTGTATCTTTCTCTAGGTTTGGAAAGTTTTATATTATTTTTTTAAACTACTATAATTGGCCCTTTGTCTCTCCCTTCACCTTTAGGACCTCCTGAACTCAAATATTTGTTATGATGCTGTCTTATAAATGCTTTACACTTTCATTTTCTCTCATTCTTTTTACTTTTTTCTCTTCCCTGATTATCAAGTAACCTGCCTTTAACTTCACACATTCTTTCTTCTTATGGACATTCATCTCTCTTCCAAGTCTTGGAAAATTTTCTGCAGTTATTTTGTTAAATAAGCTTTCTGTACTTTTCATCTTTCTTTCCCTTACAATCTCATGTGAAAAATGTGCTACTTAATTATACCCTGTAAGTCCTACAGTATGTCTTCACTCTTTCCTTCCCCCCTTGACTGCATTATTTCCAAAGAGCTGTCTTCAGTTTCAGAGTCTCTTCTGCTTGATCTGATTTCGAGGCTGTCAACTGTATTTTTTCATTCACTGGATTCTTTGGCATCAAGATTTTTAAAAATTACAAAAGAATCAAAAAGGTCATTGTTTTAAAAATTATTACAGTAAAAGACACATTGCCCCCTCAATATATCAAATCCCCTCACAATACTCCTCACTTTGAACACTTATTCCATCAATCTTGCTACTTTTGGAACAGTTGTGGAAGTTTTCTTTTGTGCCTTTTTGTGGCAGCCTCAATATCCTGAATTTATACAAAATGTTTAGTGATTTCTGTCAAAAACTTCATGGTGTGTCCTCATCCACCTTATTCACAAGAGTCACAAACTGTAACTTCTGGCTCTTCTCTGAAAGTCACAGTGACCATGAAAAGTAAATGTTTTGAAAGGATTCAGGACATTGAAGCAGCCACAACACCATTAAAGGCCCTGGCAAAACAGGACTTCCAGGACTGCCTAGAAAGTACAAAGAACAATGGGACAAATGCATCAAAAGTGAGGAGGGAGTGTTTTGAAGGGAGATTAATGGCAACATGTCTTTTACTGTAATGAATTTTAAAAACTTATACTCCCCTTACTTTTTATCACTTTGTACCTACATTTGTTGTATTTCTCCATCGAATCTTGATGTTTTCCGGATTTCATAAATATGCTATCTTTAGTCCCTTGTATCTTTTTTTTTGAGAGAATAAAATCATCATCATGAATTAGAATGGCAGCTGTCAGAAGCTGGAGGAAATAGGGAATAGAAAGTTGTTAAGTGGATATGGTTTTAGTTTTACAACATAAAAATAATTCTGGAGAGATGGTAGTGGTGGTCACACATTTTGCACATACAATATTTAATATCATTACACTGTACACTTAAAAATGCTTAGAATAGTAAACTTTACTGTTATATATGTATAAACATTTATTATGTATATTTTACCCCAATAAGAAATTAATATCACGAATAAAACTAAAGCAAAAGTCATTTTAAAGAGAACATTTCAGAGCAAGAAAAATCTGATGACAGCCTAATTAGTGATTATAACTAGAGAAATGGCCAATATAAAACACAGAAAAAGCAGATCCAGAAATACTGGTGATGATGAAGAGGGATTATCCAGGAGTCCAGTCATTTGAGAACCATTTACTTATAGCAAAGGGGTGGTTTACCTAAACTTTGTCATGGTCTAAAAGAAACACATCTCTCAATTTTAAAGCTGTTACTCTGGCAAGGTGCTCACAGAGAAAACCTCTGGACAGTGATTTGGTGTGGAAATTGTACCAGAAAACAGGTGGGCAGAATTGTCAATGAAAAAAAACCTAACCCTCTATAAATTAGTAAGATGGCATTCTTATTTATATGTGTTCTGACTCTGCACATTTAGGAGTCATTATCCCTCTCTGATTACTCAAGATTAACTTTATGAATCTAAAAAACCAATAGCAAAGTCCTCAACAATGACCGATAGAACAGCTTTGAAGCCTTTCTGGTGTCCATTCTCCCTCCCCTACAATAGTAACATGGTAAAATTCGCTGGTAAACAGCAAAAAGCAACAGAAGGACAACACAATTATTTTTTTTCTTTTTAAAAGAAAAAAAGAGACTGGATATGGTTGCACTGACTCATAATTCCAGCATTTGGCACGAGGCAGGATTGCCATACATTCAAGACCAACCTGACCCACTGAACTACATAGTAAAACCCTCAAAACAACAAACAAAACCCCCAAAATTTAAAATAGTAAATGAAAGAGAGGCTTAATCTGGTTTACAACCACGAGCATTTCTTATGAGATCTATGTATACATTTCAAAGATACAACAGCAACAACAAAAAAATTGAGATCTTATTCAAAGTATTTATTCTTCATACACAGAACATAATTTTAGGAACCCAAACTACTTTTTTTTGAAATACACCCAAGATTTTGCATGAAAGTGGAATTAGAAGATGAAAAATGACAAAAAGGAGAAAGAATTCCAAAATAATTTGGTTTCATATGGTTGAAATAGATTTTTAATTAAGACCATAAGTAGATCCAAGAAAAATTTCTCAGAACAAAACTTCCATATTCTTGCAAAGATTAAGGCAGCCACAAGAATCTGAAACACAACTGTTCCTTTATGATCAGGTTTGGTTCCTCTTAATGTATTCCAAACTCCTGGTTCCACTTTGTGTTTCAATATACAAATGACACAATGTTGCAGATAAAGTTACATTAGACACTCTAAGATATTCTGGGAGAAGGGATGTCTCAGTTTCATAAAATATGGATGGAGGAAAATGTCTTTGGAGAAGTGTTTGGTCAAAACATGGTCCTCTACACTGGACTCTAAAAGAAATCAATCAGCTCCTTCTACTGCTGTTGTGGCAACAGGCTTCACATAGTATGGACCTTCACTCAGGTAAGTTCTAAGCCTCAAATAATTTGGGTTTCCAAAGATTTCTGCAATTGTCTTGGAATTGGCAAGTGCTTTCACCAGTTCATATTTGGCATCCTTTGAAGCTTTGTCATGCTCCACGGACCGGTCCATCACATACTCTACGAAGCCTGGACTGTTAAACATAAGTTTCTGAGCCCAACGTTGGTCTGCAATAGCCTAAAATAGAAAAATAGCAGATAGAATATAACTCATCTGGGCCTTCAGAAATTAAAATCTCTCCTGAGAACATGCTTAAGAAAATTCTAAATATTAAGGTTTTGTATAAAAAGATGGTCACCATAGTGTGACAGTTACAATATAAATGTCCAATAATGAAGAAATGGTTAAGTAAATTATGGTATATAACAATAAAAAATAAACAGTTTATAAGTAGTAATGACATCAAACCTGTTATACAAAAGAGCAGATCCTAGCTATATGCAGACATGATCATAACAGTAGAAAAGTGAAAGCAGAAACCAAGAAGTGAATATACTGAAGACACTCTCATACATGCTCAGAAGACAGTGTTTTTGAGAAGGTTCATTGTAGTGTCAGTTGTAACATAGGCTATCCAAATCTTCATTTACATGAGAATGGTAAATTGTTACTATTCAATGAAATCTTAACTTTCTAATTGTTTAACAGTTTTATTTTAGAAATAAAGCAAATTGTAGAATATACCATTCATAAAATTTAAAAATATGTGAAGTACTATGTTTTGTTTAAACACATAAAGTCATGTATGACCTTACAAATCCTGAATTTGGGACAGTGACTATATTCAAGGAGGAAGGCAGGGAAATAAGATTGGGCAGGGGCAGCAAGGTATGACTCTGTTTACAGTATCTGCACTCAAAATAAATATTAAAATGAAACACAACTTTATGTGATTTAAAAAATTTCTATTTTGCAGTTTTCCCCAATTTTAAAATGATGGCTAATCAACTTTTATATCAATTAAAATTTCAATATTACATTACAAAGACCCCTTTTATTCTCTCTTTTTTTTTTTGAAGACAGGGTAGTTCAGGTTAGTTTTGAACTCACTATAAAGCTCAGGCTGGCCATCAACTAGTAGCAATCCTCCTGCTTCAGCCTTTTAAGTGCTGGAATTATAGGCATGTGCCATCACACCCAGCTTAAATAGTACATTTTAATAAAAAACAAGTAATAAAGTTTATAGCCTACCTTTCTTCCTCTCAGTGTTTCTACAGATTGGAACTATAAGGTTCGTCTGGACTTGCTAGAAATTCAAAATCTCAAGCTCTACTGATTAGATTCTAAGGGATCCCTAAAATTATATGATACTAAGAGATTCCTTAAATTAACTATTTTAGGGTTCTGAAACAAAAACAACCATCACAATCAGTAAATCAAAAATTCTGCCTAACAACTGTGACCAACTGTGACAACTAAGCAGAGTATAAGGCAGAAGAACAAAAAAATTCAACTAGTAATACCAATGCATGAGCCAAAATGGCCATCTTATCAATGACTCAAGGGTAAAACAAGCTAAAAGTAGATGTTCTTATGTATTGAAAACATGTATTAATAAAAATTAAGAAAAAAAAAAGATGTTCTTGAAGATAGGGTATCTGTCACTATATATCACATCCTAAGGAAGCCTTGCCTTTCCTTTTCCCTCCAAGTCTAGATGCCGCCTGAACCCCATTATAACATTACTAAGGTGATTACTATATTTCAAGGAACCCAGGCATCCTGGTAAGGGCTGGGGCTACAAATATGAGTCAGATATGGTGCCTATTCTCTACAAACACTCTTTA
The DNA here is from genome assembly GCA_004027455.1 of Hydrochoerus hydrochaeris. NCBI lineage: Eukaryota > Metazoa > Chordata > Mammalia > Rodentia > Hydrochaeridae > Hydrochoerus > Hydrochoerus hydrochaeris. The sequence goes on from PVLA01008251.1 coordinate 55,169, forward strand.
ATAGGGTAATAGATAATTAACAAACATTTTCAACATTATAAATAGAGGCTGCCAAAAAAATGTGTACACATTTTAGGAAAAGAAAAATAGTATGTTTTTGCAAAAGATGGTGTTACCTAGAGGATATTATGTGTTACAGAAAACCTGCTACACTGCCAGCCTTTAGAGAAGAAATAGAAAATTCATGTGTGGCAATCTCAATGACCAAGATTAACCAAGCCACAGTTTGCCATACTAACACACGTCTGGAAGCTGATGGTCATCACTTTGAGCACCCCTTGTAACTGCAGAGGCCAAAGTTAACTTGTATTAATCTCATGATGTCTCAGTAAATTTAGTATTAAAATACTGACACAAGTATTTCTTTTCCTGAGGTATGCATACTTTTTTTGGTGGATTCTGTATATAATTTGTATTGCAGCTATAATTATATAAGTAATATTACAAACATATTTACTGCCTGACTTCCATAATAGACAGGTATCTTCAGGAAAGGAAAATCATACATATGTTGTTCACTGTTGTATCCCTTACACCTAGCAAAACAAAAACAAAAACAAACAAATCTCAACAAGTATTTGCTGAATGGATGAATGAATGAGGTGTATGAACATCAGCACTGTTTACCATGTTCCTGTCAGCTTGAAGCACCAGTGGTACACACACAACTGTCATCAGGCAGCTTGTATCACTGGTGGTACAAATGGATCTAATCACTTTTATCAGTCTTTTTACTAATAAAATAAAGGGCATAAATGGGTCAAATCTAGTTAGCTGCTTAAAACTAGAAGAACTACTACCCCAAAATAAATATTAGTAGTATTTATACCAATTAAAAATTATCACCAAGAAACATTTTATTAAATTAAAAGAATTTTATATTCATGAATTTCTTTACAGCACTTGTGCATAAACCTGGCTGATTTATGCAGAGTTCACAAAATGTCATAACGTTTGTTTTTTTTGTGGCAGAGTGGCACCCATTTTTTTGAGATAGGCATGTATCACTAGTGGTTCAATTTGGCAGGATGACTGAATTCAAATCAGAGCTGCTTGGTAGCAAGGCAGAATTACGGCTCTGCAGTGACTGTGTTAACCTTGTGGGTCTGAGCAAAGCATATTGAAGAGATACCTAGTTCTTGATGAGTATGTAAAAGGTAAATAAAGAAGGAAGGGAAGGAAAGAGTGTTGGATACAGAGAATACAACAAAGGTCTAGAGTTAATGAAGCCAGTGGGCTGGTATCACTAGAGAATTAAGTGCCAAAAGGGGAACAGCAGGGAAAAGGCTTAAAAAGAAAGGACTAGGTGATTTGAGCATGGCACTTAAGGAGCTTGAAAGTAATTCTGTGATCCAACAGCACGCTGTTCAGACTCCAAACCTAATACCGTTCACCCAGCAATCTGTTTATACATCTGTCTCTCTCACTAAAACAGTAGAAAGGAGAAACAGAGCTATGTACTGGCTCATTAAAAGTTCCCAGAGGACTCATGAGTCCAGCAGATCACCTACTGTGAACACTTTTAAGGCAGCACAATGCAGTTCAGGGAAAGGCTGATTACTGATGCCACGGAAGAGCTCCAGTGAGTCTCGAGATAAAGAGGAAAACCAGGATTCTGTCATCCTTAGAAGGTCATCAGTCTGCTGCTCAGGCTACAGGATAGAAAAGGAAAATGTCATGATAAACTTAACATCTGGAGGAACACACATACCAAAAAGTCATGACTTAATGGCACTCAGTCTTGAATTTGTTGTGTGAACTAAGTCTGGAAGGCTTCTCTTCAAACCCAGATCAGACCTTTCCTAGTTTTTGCTGGCTGGGGTGAGACAATCATTAGAGTCTCTTCCATTCTAACATCCTATGATGTTCCTTTAACTTAAAAATATCACTAGTCATACAAAGGCTTTTAATAAAAGCGAAAGAGATGACCTATACTTGATCAAAATTATATTGTTCACCAGAACTCATTGACTCACAACAGATCAGATTTATACTTCCAAATTATGTCCCAGGGTCATTCAGTAATTTTCCAATTTACTTACTGGTAAATACAGAAGAGATGAAACTGCATCCAAGCATCTAATTTTTAATTCTGTAGAGGCATTCTTTGTTTGATGTCCTATTCTCTTGAGCAAGCCTTCAAAACGAGTTCCTTTGAAGGGTAACAAAGATTTTTTTTGTATGTGGTAAAATATTCATAATGTAAAATTTACCATTTTAAGCATACAGTCGAGTGCCATTAGGAACATTCACTCTGTTGTACAATCATCACTACTATATGTTAGAAGTTTCTGAATAACGCAAACAGAAACTGTGTACCCATTAAACAGTAACTCCAATTCCTCCCTACTTCACCTCCTCATAACTACTACCCCACATTCTGTTTCTATGAATTTAACTAGTCTATGTACCTTACACAAGTGGACTCATGCAATACAGTATATCTCCTATGTCTAGCTTATTTCACTTGGCGCAATGTCTTCAAACTTTGTACTGTAGCATGTACTGCAATCTCATATTGTTACAAAGCTAAGATTCCCTTCTATGTATATACCACATTTTGTTTATTCATTTATATGTTGATGAAGCATGAGTTGCTTTCACTAGTTTCGGCTGTAGTAACACTGGTATGAATGTGGGTGTATAAATATCTGCTTGAGTCTTTGTTTTCAATACTTTCAAGTATATATCTGCAAATCAAATTGCTGGATCATGTTTAATTTTTTGTGGAACTTCCATATTATTTTATAGACTTCATCATCTCATATTTCCATCAGAAAACATAGGATTATAATGCTAACACTTGTTAATTTTTTAAAAAATTTAAATTATATTCTAATGGATGTAAAGTGAAATTTTTAGAACTATACCTGCAAATACCATGACTCCTAGAAAGTTAAACTATCAAAAAAATAAGCATGTAGTCAGAGACCAACTGACAGACCTACAACACAATTATATGTAATGCAGCATATATAAGGCAAAGTGTATAGGATTGGAATCAAAGGACCTGGATTTGAGTAGCAGCTGCCCCAGTCTGTGTGATCTTAGAAAATTTTCTTAACTTCTCTGAGTTTCAGCTACCTTATCTGTAAAATGAGAATGACAATGGTATGTTCTTTACAGGACTATAAAAGGATTATATGTCATAGATAAAAGCGCTTAGGAAAGTATATATAATAGGGATACTAGCTCCAATATACAATGGCATATTAATTTAACTTTCAACATTACTTCACAAGGTTCTTCATAATAGTGCTGCATATTTTTTGTGTAGAATCCATTGTGCTATTTTTATACTTATGGCTGTGCCACAAAAATATATTTCTTAACAAAATCTTGCAACAAAATTTTAATTCCTTTCTGACAGAATACAAAAAAGTTTTCATTAAATATACACAACAACCGTGAGTAGTTGTTACACCCTTTTTATAAACAAATGGGGCCTAGAGAAATGATGAGCAAATGTTCAAAGGGCTTAGGTTAGTCTTAGAACTAGAACCTGACAGGGTCTTTGTACTATGAATACTAGTCACAAAAGCTGTGGGGCAGACATAGCATTGGGTCCTAATTGGTTGGTAGAACCCTAGACAGTATGAAGTAAAAAGGTTTTCAGTAGCAATAAATGCAAATTTAGAGATGAATTCAGTCACAGACTACTACCTATAAAACTTAGCCCACCAGCAAATGAACTTGAATACTTCACCTTTGTCAAAATTTAAAAAGACACACCTAAAGAAAGCCCAGATAAGTCATACCAACCTGTTTTATGTAAAACCTGCTTTCCTTCAACATTGGATCCCAGGATTCCAATTGTGTCTACAGCTACACCAATCATGGTGGGATCCTGACTTTCTGTCATCTCAAACACCTTTTCCACAAAGACAGGATAACGCTCACAGATCTGCTGAGGACTATCCATGACAGCCAGGTTTCCAAAAAACTTCACAAATCCTAAAAATACATTTTAACAGAGGCGTAAGATCGCAAACTAAAGACCCTATTTTCTCATAAGAACAGTTATAAAACACAGAAAGAAAAAAAGGCTGGAGTACAGTTTTGCTTAGAAAACAGAAACCATGAAGACATCTGAGGGACCTGTAATGTGTGGTCCTGAGAGAACAGGAACCCCAGGGTATCAATGAAGGTAGGTCTGAATATCAAAGTATTGTTATGGGCAAGAGGGAGAATAAAGATTAGTAGACATAAATTATAGGAAAACAAGCTAAAATCAGTATTATTACTACTTTTGTAAAGACAGGTATTATTATATAGTTCAGGCCTGAACTTGCAGTGTAGACCAGGCTGGCTTTGAACTTTTTACCCTCCTGCTTCAGCCTTTGGAATAATCACTGGGAAGAAACTTTTAAACAGGTAGATAACTGTTTAAACTGCTGGGATGGTGGCAAATGCCTGTAATCCCACACTAAGGCAGAAAGACTGCCACAAGTTTTAGGGCAGCCAGAGCTAAATAGTGAGTTCAAGGCCAGCTTGCCTTACAAAGTGAAATCTAGTGTCCAAAACCAACCAACCAACCAACCAACCAACCAACCTAACAACTCTCCCCCCAAAAAACAAAAGAAAAAACCAACAAAACAGACTGGCTACTAAGGGAGTTCATCTTAGATTCTAACTCAGATTTGATGAATCTGTGACATATACTGTAAATGTCATTATTAGTATTTTTATGTCTTTTCATTGAGTTTCTTAAAAAAATGACCCAAATGCTCTAAAAAACACCAATGTTACTAGAAAATTACAGACAAGAGTGTGTGGCTCCCAGGGCACTAGACTCCATATCCTTAAGAGGGTTGGGCTGTCCTTCTCTAACTGTAAAAAAATTTGGTGGTACTAGGGTTGGAACCCAGGCCCTCACAAATGCTACGCAAACATTCTACCAAAGAGCTGCTTCCTGAGCCCCGTATATAGTGATACCTCGGTTGTCAAATGGCTCTAACCTCAAACTTTCCACTACTTGAACAGCAAAGTTGAAAAAAAAAATCTCCTTGGTGTTCACAATTTTGTTCAATAGTCAAACAGAAAATCTGACCTGAAAAAACCTGTTTGGGCTGAGAGGAAGTCACATGTCAATTCTTGATGCATGCATAAAGAGGTGACGCTTCAGTCTAAGCAGTGTTCTCACCCAGACAATACATAGCACTTGTGTTGGTATTTATGTGTTAAAACATTCAGCATGTGCTTTTTTTTTTCATATCCTAATCATGGCTCCAAAGAAAGTGATATCAGCAGTAAAGCTAAGAGGAAAACAGAACCATGATAGAGTTAAAGAAAGAAATCACTGTGAAATTTGTTAAAGTCCTAGAGAAATAAATTTTCAAGCATAATTTTTGGGCCTTGGAACCAATTATTTCGTTTTCCAATATTTCTTATGGGGAAAATAGGTTCAGTTCTCAAACTTTTTGATGCTTGAACAGGAATGTGGAATGAACTGAGTCTGGGGCTGGGGATTTAGCTCAGCGGCTCAAGCGCTTGCTTGGTAAGCATGAAGTCATGAGTTTGATCCCTAGTACCAAAAAAAAAAAAAAAAGAATAAATTCTGGAATGAACTGAGTTTGACAACTGAGGTACTGTATCACTGTACAGTGTTTTGCGATAAGAGTCTTGCTAACTTGCCCAAGCTAACCTTGAATTTGCATTCTTGTTGCCTGAATAGCTAAGATTCTAGGTGTGTGCCACTAAACTCAGTGCAACTTTTTGAACTGACAATAATTATACGTATTTATTGTATATAACATTTTGAAACGTGTACATTGTGAAAGGCTATCAAGGAATTGTTATACTCTTCCTAAAAAATTCTGTATTTTTAACCAACAACTACCCAACTCTACCTCACCAGCCCCTGTGATCATATTATAATCTCCACTTTCTTTTTTTTTTTTTAACATTTATTTTTCAATATTAAGAATCAAACTCAGGACCTTGCATTTACCAAGCAGGAGCTGTACCACTGAGCTGTATCACCAGCCCTTCTCTACGTCACGAGTAATTCACGAGTTCAATTTTTTAGACTGTGTATACATGTGATGTCATGTGGTAGTCTTTTTGTGTGTTGCTTATTCCACCTAGCACAACATCCTGTAAGTTTACCCATGCTGTTGCAGATGACAGGATCCTTTTCCTTAAGGCTAAATAGTGTTCCATTGTGGATACAGTACTTATTTTCTTTGTCTGTTCATCCATTAATGAGCATTGAGGTTGAATAATGCTTCAACTAACATGGAAACAGATATCTCTGACATACTAATTTCATACCCTTTGGTTATAATATCCAGTAATGGCACTATTTCTAATTTTAATTTTTTGAGGAACTTCCACTTTTTCTCATAACGGTTATGTAAATCTTTTTTTTTTTTTTTTGAGAAGAGTCTCACTATGTAGCTCAGATTGGCCTTGAACTTGGAATTTTCCTGCCTCACCCTCCCAAATGCTAGGATTACAGATATGTGTCATTATACCTTTTTTTTTTTTTTCCATCTTGGATCTTGTTATGTTGCCTAGAGTAGTTGTCAACTATTCTAGGCAACACTCACAATTCTCTAGCCTCAGTCTCCCAAGAAGCTGGGATTATAGGCTTCACAAAACTATTAATAACTGTTACCATTTGTCTTTTATAATATAAGCCACTGTAAAAGGTCTCAGGAAATTTCTCATGTGTAAACTGCATTTCCCTGATTAGCAATGTTCGGCATTCTATAATGTACTGTACCTGTCAAGACATTTATAGTCTTCTATTCAGATCTTCTGCTCACTTTTTGAGCTGTTTTCTTGCTACTGACTTGTGTTCTTGGTATATTTCAGACATTCATTCTTTACTAGATATAGTCTGAAATTAGCTGATTCTTTGCTCTGCTGATATTTTTTTGGCTTTTCAGAAGGTTTTTAGTTTGACAGAATCTTGTTTGTTTTAGTTTTTCTTGCAAATGCTTTTAGGGTCATATCCAAAAAATGTTGGCCTAGACAAATGTCATTGAGCTTTTCTCTTATGCTTTCATCTAGTAGTTTCAGGTTTTAATAAGACTTTAATCCATTTGAGTTGATTTCTGTATATGGTACAAAGGATCTAATTTTATTCTTCTGCCTGTGGACATTCAGTTGTCTCAACACTCTTGACAAGTCTATCTTTTCCCTATTATGTGTTCTTGGTCACTTTGTTGAAAATTGATTAGCCATAAACCATTGGTTACGAATTTATTTTTGGACTTTCTACTCTATTTTACTAGTCTTTGTGTTTCTTTTTAGAGCAATAGTATGCTGCTTTAATATAGCTTTGCAGTATATTTTAAAGTCAGGTAGTGTGATGTCTCTGTTCAGTTATTTTCACTCTATGTTGCTTTGGCTATTTTGACTTATAGAGAACTTTAGGATATCATCAGAATTTTGACAGAAATTCATTCAATGTGTAAATTCTTTAGGTGGTAGTATGGACACTATGATAGTATTTAGTCTTCAGTCAATAAACTCAAATATCTTTCTATATGTATTATCAGTATTTTAGTTTTCAATCTAAAATGTTGTATAGAATTTTTATTTTCTTATTCAAAGTTTTTCCTAAGTATCTTTTTCCTTTGGGATGCTACTGTAATAGGATTTTCTTGTTTTCTTTTTCAGATAGTTTATTGCTGGTATATATAAATGCTATTGATTTTTTTTTATGTCGCTGTTATATGATGAAATTTTATCAATTCATTTCTTAGCTCTAACAGGCTTTTGGTGAAGGCTGCAGGATATTCTCTACATTAAGATCACATCATCTGCAAACAAAAGCAATTTAATGTCTTCGCTTCAGATAGGTATGTCTTTTATTTCTTACCTAACTGTCCCGGCTAAGACTTCCAGTATTATGTTAAATAGAAGTAGTAAAAGTGGGCATCCTTTTCTGTTCCCGATCGTAAGAAGAATATTGTCAACTTTTTGCTGTTAAAAGTGATGTTAGTTTTCTCTGTGTTGAGATATTGTCCTTCTATACCTAATTTATTGGTAGTTTATCACAAAAGGATGTTCAATTTTCTCACATGCTTTTCTGCATCAACTAACACAATCACATGGGTTTTGTTCTTCATTCTGTGGTGTAGCACATACACTGATTTATAATATGTTGAATCGTTCTTGCATCTCTGGGATAAATCTTACCTGATTAAGATTAATGATCCTTTTAATGTACAATTGACTTTGTTGGGTATGGGTATCTTCTAACAGGAATCAGCCCTAAGGAGAACTATCCTTGGACTTCCCTAGCTGATTTAACACAGAAGTAAAACACACTATCATTTCCACAGGCATCAATGTCTCTTACCTGGCAAATAGAAACTAAAGAAAGGGTCTGAATCTGCCCCAACAATTATGTTAGAAATTTGGTCAATTACTCCTTCTTGAGCAAGGTACTGTCGTCCATGAGGGGTATACGCTAGTGAGGTCACCATTTCTATACAGGTGGCTCTAAAATGAAAGAATAAAAATAAGATTTTGCTTATGAATACCCTATTTTAAAAATTGTTTTCATGTAAGTTATCTTGTTTAATTTTTCCCACCAAATCTGAAAGGTCCATACTTCTAGCTCTTCTTTTCAGATGAGGACACAAGACTTATAACATTGCAGTGACTTACATGGAAGCACGCTTTATACCAGGTAGAGTTTAAAGTTTAGTCCTGATCTTATGACTTAAAGTTCACTAATATTTCTACTGCAACACAGTTGAATCTTAAGGTAATATTTTAGTTTTATTTTGAAATGTCAAATACACAAAACTAAAGGTAGTACAATAAGTTACTATGCACCTATAACCTTGATTTTATAGTTGTCAAAATTTTGCTCTTTTAATTTTTCTTGCTTCATTTTTTGCTGAACTATCATAAAGAAATCCTAGTCATCTTATCATTTACCTCTGCATATTTCAGCATAAATCTGTGAAGAAATATTTCCTTACAGTTATACTTCCATTATCATATACTAACAAATTAACAATTCTTTGGAATCATCTAATATCTAATCATGATCCAAATAACTAAAAACTATTTTTACAGTGAGGTTTATTCACTGATTATTTGTAGTTTTTTCCTATGCCCTTATTATACTAAAATAAATGCTCTGAGACGATGTAATTAATAACTGACTTATTCATATGGACTAACAAGTTCAATCACATTTAAAGAATACAAAATAATTAGAGAATCATGATAGGGCCAGGGATATAGCTTAGCGGCACAGCACCTGCCTGGCAAGTGTTAGGTCCTGAGTTTGATTCCCAGTACGAAAAAAAAAACCCAAAAACCCAAAATCATGATAAAGTTGAGTGTAGTGGCTGATGCCTATAATCCCAGCTGGAAGCTGAGAAAGGAGGCTCGCTGTGAGTTCAAGAACAGTCTGGGCTACACAGTGCGTTCAATGCCACCATGGACTATACACTGAGACCCTATTTCAAAAAACCAAAACTAAACAAACAAACGAAAAACAAAAAAAAGTCCTAATAAAAGGAAAATTAAAGACATATACACAAAAAGATAACTAATACTATTATAACACCAAAATACTTGAAACAAGCTAAGTGCCCAACAGAGAAGATGTTATTAGCAAACTGTGGAATATCAATAAGCAAACATTTAGCACATATTAAAGGGGAACTGGGGAACAGGGAGCTGGAAAAGACTGGAATTAACACTCATTTGAGGACCTATGTCCCTATCATGGTAGATCCCAAAGTCAATTCCTGATTCTCTAAAAGAGGACATTTCACTTTAATAACTCTCTCAGTCAACACACCTGACCAGCACATCTTCACCAGTCAGCTCTCTCAGGAGCTGGGTTACTAATCCACTCGTGGTACAGTAGTGTAAAGATTCTGATGACACAGAAGAAATCTCTATAATTAGCTGAAAAAAAGAACAGAAAAAGGAAGAAAGGTCAACTCATATTAAAACTTGTTAGGTTTCATTTAAAGTTCAATATGGAACTAGGTACTGTATATACATGAATTTTTAAAAACTCCATTGTCTCTATGAAAACTTCACTGAGCATATAAGGAAATACTGTGGCATCAAAATATTCCATTATCTCTGGGTATATCTGTACTTTCCCCCCCAAGAAACCATCGAACAGGGTATAAAAGCTTGAGTCAGCAGGAACAAATGGATTATAAAAACCATTCATTCAGTAAATGTAGCTCACGGGTTGAGTACTTGCTTATTAAATACAGGCCCTGAGTTCAATCCCTAGCACCACAAAAAGAAACAAAATTCATTCATGTATTGTCAGTCACTTCTTTATTCAACAATGAAGGCTTATAAAAGGCTTAGTGATACAGAAAGGACACGGGAGGGTTTTAAATAAAGAAGTGACAGAATCAGATGTGGATTTTTAAAAGATCATTTTAAAATATGCTTTAAAAAATCATGCTGTTTACCTGTCGACTTCAAAAAGTAATGTTTGGGAAAAAAGATTATGGTTGCATGTAAAATAGACTAGGGATGACAAAAGTGGGTTGGGGAAGACCAGGCTGGACACTGCTAAGTCATTCTAGGTTCTTGGTGGCTTTGCCAATGAAAAATGCCTGGATTTAAGTAAACCTGACACAATATGATAACTGAATGGATATGTGAAAGAACAAGTCCTCTGACAGAATGAGCCCAAAGTCTAACAACCAACTATGTGGACTTTGACACAGGGACAGTTTGTTGCCACCATTTTTTTTTTTTTTTTTAATGAAAGGATGAGGTGGATCAGAAACTCAGTTTAGGGATATGAGGGATTTAGAATATATCCATTAGGACAACTAAACAGTTGGATATGAAGGACTTTCTTCAGAATAGAAGTCTGTGGATTGGAAGTTTAGATTTGAGAATCATCATCACATAGGTGAAGAATGAAATAAGAAAAAAGGTGCCCAGGAGCTGGTTGTGGTGGTGCATGCCTGTGATTCAGTTCTCTGGCAGAAGGATAGTTAGGTCTGAACCTGGCTAACTTAGTAAGATCCTAACTGAAAATAAAAAATAAAGAGTTGGGAATATGGCTCAGTGCAAAGGCCCTACATTTACACTTCATTACTGAACAAAAACAAAAGAATGAATGGAGAGTATGGTGAAAGCAGGTGTTGATACTTTGCTTTCATGAACTCCAACAATTAAAGGCTCAATACAGGATAATGAACCACAGGAAAGAAACAAGGAAAATCAGGGTAGTGTGGCATCAAAGTAAGAAACTTTTCTAAAGGAATATTTAAGACTGTATAAGGTTCCACTTTGAATAGGTAGGCTATTAAGGTGGTACCTCTTGGATCAGAAACTCTTTGGGTTAATAACAACACACAAAGTTTACTATTAGAATATATGTAGAAAAGCTAGTGGAAATAAGAGCTATTATTTTTCTACTACTACTAACTTTTTTGGTCTGGTTTCTCTTTTAGTATTTACATTACATTATATTACATTAGTATTTACATTACTTTATATTAATATTTAGTATTTACATTACATTATACATTTTTTTATATGACTGCACCAGACACAGAGCTGGCAACTTATCTTTGCATCCCCAGCTTGGTATATAAGGCCTAAATATTAAAGAAATGCATATTAAGCCATCTTGCTTTCCCTTACAAGTTTACTATATTCTTCTTTGTAAGGATCAGAAAGTATGCTTTCAGGCATACCTCATACACTCTGTATCGAACAACATCATTTGTTTTCATTACATTTTTCAGATCATCCAGCAGATTGCTTTCAAATAAAGCTTCAAGTCCAGCTTGTGTTAGTGACATCCTTGACAGGGATTTGATAGCCTTATAAGGAAAGAAAAAAAATCTAAGTTACAAAAATAATGTTTTTTATCTACTTATGTAAAAATTAGTGCATAAAATACATTCACCCAATGAGCATTCATTACAATTAGCTATTGGTATTACAACTGGCAAAGTCAAGCAACCCAATGGAAGCCTGACAAATAATTAGATATCTGCATCCTAGAAAACAGAAGGGGTTCACTACTATTTAACATTTTTTAGTATATGTGTTGTCAAAGTGAGCACATTATTATTTATCAGATAATCATTTATTTAATAGCACCCTCATAAATTAATTTTCCACAAATCATCCCATTCTAATCCTTCACCTCTCTATTTGGAAACCATTTTTTAACTTTAGGATACTAATATTTCTACATATTAAGTTGAAGGTTCTAGAAAACTCACCGCTTTAGCTACAGATAAATTCTCTCCACCAATGCAATAAACAATTTGTTTTAGTAGTTCAGCATTATTTAGAATCTCAGTAACAGCATCAGAATTTTCAACAATTCTTTCAACCTGAAAGGAAAAAAAAAAAAGCAATCATAAACACTTTCAATGTAAAACAAAATGTGAATACATGATGGCCACATTTTTCAGTGTCCAATTATCTTAGAAGTTAATGATTACAGCCATAAGACAAGCTGCTAAAAATTCACAATGATTCAAATTTATTAAAGCCAAATACAATTATGGTGTAGTAACACTTTTAAACGATAGTGATAAATAAATGGGTTAACAATGTAGCTAGGTCAGTGAGTAAAAATGAGACTAAGTAGGGGAAGAACAGATTACAATGTCTAACACATACATGGTCAGTGAATAAATTAAAACCTCCCTCCTTTTTATTGAATAAATGCTTCAGTTAACAAAAGGAAAACTATTAGATTGTCTATGTGAAAACTTCAGTTTCTAACATTTTTAGTAGCAGCTCTTCACTCAAAAAGCAGGGTATTTGGTTACCAAGATAAGAGTTACTATCTTAGTTTGTTGGTTTATTGACTTGTACAATAGCACTTAGTTCATGGTACTGTAACAGGACCACTGAAGACAGGGGAGCAGTTTGAACATTGGGAAATCTTTATCTTTAGGAGCTATTTGAATAAATCCCAGATTTACCTTGGTAACTTCAACAGCATATGACACAATTCCTGGCATTAAAGAAATTTAGTCAATATTTGACTGAGTGCATGATGGAACATTTTACTTTAGCCTGTATTTTCCAGGTTATTGTTAGGTAGGTACAACAAAATAGACTAGACACAGCCTAGGGAAAGAGATTGGTATCTAGCACAGAACTTGGCCTAGAACGGCTGGTTAACGTTGGTTCCTTCTTACATGTGCTAGTAAAATTTCATACCTGGGACAGAGTGAGGATTTTTACAGAATCATCTGGGTGTGTCAGTCCCTTCTGTAGGTCAACCTTGAAGTTCCTGGCTACATGAACTGGCTCCAAAGCTTGAAGCAATCTCTCCAGAATGGATACACACAAAGCATTCTGTTCTCTAAAGGAGACACCGTACATCTCATTAGTTCATGTACTGCTAGTACCAACAACTAATAATGGCTGACACCTGGCTCAACAGGGACTTCCTCCATCAAGGCTCTTCTTCAAAACAGAGGCCTCTACTCACTCATTAAACATTTGTTAAGTGCCTGTTATCTGTAATATCTGTGTTGGGTTACAAACGACAATACATTCTATAATCACAAGGAGCTCAGTCTAATAATGGAAGATAAAGAAAAATCAGAGGCAACTATAATGTAGTAAGATAAATACTATATACTATAGCTAGAGGGTATGAGAACTTAAAAAAGAACTTAAGCTACAGGGAAGGCTTTCCAGAGGCCTAAACTAAGTTTTATTTTAAGAAAAAGTGGGTATGATCTAGAAGAATGGTGCTTCAAGGCAGAGGAAATAGCACAAGAAAAAGCACAGAGGAATAAGACATAGTGATATTTTCAAGGAAACACATGGAGTTTGGTATGACTGGGGTCAAGATGAGATTAGGAGTAGAGATAGGACAGTAGAGACCTATCTATCAACTAACCTATCAGGATCAGAGGAAAAGGCAAAAAGCTGAGACGAAGAGCAAGAACAGGAAAGATTCACAGAACCAGATTTTGAGGTCTTTTGTATCAGGCTTGGTTTTAGAATTCTTACAGGAAAGCAATGACAAGTCATGAAGTGGCTTTAACAGAGAACCTACTTGATGAGACAGATGACTTAGAGAAATCACTCTACATGTGGGAATGTAGCTCAGCGATAGAACGTGCGCAAGGCCCCAAGTTTAATTCCCAGCACCCCGACACACACACCATCACTGTGCAGAGACAGAAAAAATTGTCAATTAGAAGGCAGTTGATATGCAAGAGGATAAAGGAGTGAACAGGAAAACAGCAGTGGGGATGGGGAACAGGGAAAAGATATAATAGTTAATAAAAAGGTAAATTTATCAGTATTTCATGACTACTAGATACAGACTCATTTCAAGAACGATTTTCTTGCCTCTTACTAGACAGTATAAATTCACTAATATACTAATGGGAATATACAGTTACTACAGTTAGTACTGGTACTTATTTAGATGGTAACTAAGAAATACAAATCAAAAGCTTAAAAATGAACATCTTTTTTTTAGGGATTCCACTGCTTACATGACTCTACAGGGATAATTAAGAATGGTTTTATACCCAATATAAATGAAAACACATTTACACAGAAACTTGTTCATAAATGCTCACAGCAATGGAAACAGCCTAAGTATTGTGTCTACCAACTGAAGAATGGATAAATGTAATGTGTTACAGCCATACAAAGTATTTCAGTTACAAAAAGGAAGTAGGGAGGGAGGAGGATGAAAAGGGGAATGGGATCTAAAAAAAGAAACAAGCTGTATTATATACTACCCAACCCCCAAGATGAATATAAACTATGTACACAAATATGTACCAGTAAACTAAGTTTCTAAATACATTTTTAAAAAGGAAGTACTCATAATACCTGCTACAAAAGGAACCAACTTTGAAAACATGCTAAGAAGCTAGACACAAAAGGTTTCTTTTTGAGGACAGTAAACAGACAAAGTCACAGAGATATAAATTAGATTCCTGGTTACCAGGGGAGGAAAATAGAAGAGAAATGGGAACTCACTGCTCCTGGGAATGGGGTTTCTTTTTCTTTGTTAAAAGAAAAACTGTGAGTAAAGCAAAGCAAGGCAATGAGTGTGTGCCTATGATCCCAACCACTTGGAAGGCTGAGAAACAGGAGGATCTCCTGAGCCTAAGAGTTCAAGAGCAGCCTGGGCAACATATAAAACCTGTCTTAAAAAAAAAGAAGTGATACATGACATAAAATTCACCATTTTAACAATTCTTTAAATGTACAATAAGAACATTCATATTGTCGTGCAACCATTACCATTGTCCATCTTTTTTATCTTTGCAACCTGAAACACTGGACCTATCAAATACTCCCTCAACCCTAACAACCACCATTCTACTTTCTCTCTGAATTTTGAGTATTCTAGATATCTCATATAAATGTAATCATATTTTTCCTTTTACATTTTATTTCAAAGTATAATGCTTTCAAAGTTCATTAGTCAGCATTTCTTTCATAAGGGTACATATATAATATCCCATTTTAGGCAGATACATACACACATTTTGGTTACTCATCCCCTTTTCACTTTAGCTATTCTAATGAATGTTTAATAAAATATCACTGTGAGTGTATTTCCATAATGATGATATGATTAATGATAAGACTCTTCATGAACTTATTTGCTGTTCATATATCTTCTGGTTCAAATCTTTTAGCCAATTTTTTGTTTTTGAAGAGTAGAATATATTTATTGAGAGAAAGCTTCTGTCTGAAAAGAGACAGAATGGGGTCCCAAGTGGGTTGCTAAGTTTTAGCCAATTTTTAATTGGGTAGTTTTATTTTCTGTTACTGAATTTTGTGAGTACTTTATACATTTTGAATCCAGGACCTTTTATCAGATATAACCTATATAAAGATTTTTCTCCATTATGTCTTTGCATTTTCTTTAACTGTGATGTTTGAAGAGTAGACTTTCTAATTTAGATCAATTTTAGTTTATCAATTTGTTCTTTTATGGAATATACTTTTGTTGATGTCACAGCAAAGAAATCTATCAAACCCAACATCACAAAAAGTTTTTTCCTATATTCTCTTCTAAAGCTTCATAGCTTTGAGTTTTATATTTGGGTCTATAAACCACTATCATACACTGTTAGTGGGAATGTAAAATGGTATAATCACTTTGGAAGACTATGGCAGTTTCTTAAAAAGTTGAACACATATCCACCATAGTACCCAACCATTCCATTCCTGGATATTTACTCAAAGAGTAAAGAAACAATTCCATTCCTGGATATTTACCCAAAGAGTAAAGAAACAATATGTCTATATAAAGACTTGTATATGAGTGTTCTTAGAAGTGCTATCTGTAATATCCCCAAACTGAAAAAAGGTCAAATGTTCACTAATAGGAGGGTTGATAATCACATTTGGGTACATCCAGATAATGGACTATTTACAATGGACTCACCAATAAAAAAGAATGAATCATTCATTGATATGTCACATAAATTTCAACAGTTATACTATACAAAATGTATAAAAAATAGTACATACTGTATGACTCTGAATATGTAACACACCTCCCCATACATCAGTCAAAACACCAGCAAACATATCGCTACTGATGGAAAGCAGATCATTGTTTGCCTGGCTAAGGTGGGAAGGGATTACCAAGCTTATGGGAGCAAAAGATAAGGTCACTATTTTGATTGTGGTGATAGTGGCATGAGTATAAACATGTCAAAACTGGTCAAATTATACATTATATGCAGTTCACTGCATGGACATTATACCTCAATAAAGTTTTTAAAAAAGCAGTAGTAGTAGGATAAACAGCATAGTGTGCAAATTTCACATTATGCTGTTTTATAATCAGCTTGTTTTCCTTTCACATTATAAAGCTGTAATTTTAAAACTTAATTTCCCTCATGAAAACTGTTAAAGAGTCTAGATTTACTATAGCTTTGTGGTAAAATGTTTGCTTAACTTGTACAAGACCTGGAGTTTGATCTCTAGCACTTCATAAAAAAAAAAAAAAAGGTTCTCAATTTGTATACCCAAGATCAGAACTTGAACCAATATATAGCAACCTATGTGGCTTAGCCAGATAACTGCAATATATCTGGTGACTGGCAGTATACTACCCAGAGAATTATTACTCCTACCGTACATATTCAATTTGTGTTGCTCTGTCTTTAAATTTTCATTAATTTTTTTCCCTTAGAACATTACTTCATCATTTTGTAAAATGTCTTCCTTGGGAGTCATTCTGGGTGCCCTGTCTAAACTCTATGGGCCTCATCGTGTATCAGGCATATAGAGTACTTCACGTGTGTTCATCCCCTAGGAGGGATGCAGAGCTGAACAAAGTATAGCTCCTACCTTTCAACTTTTAAGGAACTAAAAACCAGAAATACACATAGATCTATAACAAGGCAACTGTATCTAGTATACTTAAAAGAAATAATGATAATGTCCTTTAGGAGATCTGAGGCACAGTCACTTGGAACTGAAGTAATTGAGAGACAACTGAATACCATTAGGAAAATGCAAGTCATGCTCTAAGGAATGTCAGTGGTGTTGCAAGGTCAGTGAAACATGTGAAGTAAAGGGAAACGATGAGGATGGAAAAGTAGGTGGTAATATATAGGACACCATTTCACATATAGGAAAGGGAAACAATGTAAATGATTTGGGCCAACTGTCCTAAGAATTTCACTGTGGCTACAGTTAGGAAAGGAACCTGAGAGGTAACCACAGTCATAACTACAACAGACCTAGCAAGAGAGACGAAATAAGACCTAAGAAAAAGAATAAGAGATATTTTATAGGTAGAGCTGAATAATGCATTTAAGGAGGGGAGAAACAAAAAAATGGCAGGAATCTTAAAAGGCCAGACCCAAGGAAGATGCCTTAAATCATTCAGTGTTAACTTAGCAGTACATTTTTTTAAAGTAGTAAGGTCATTTTAAAATTATGGATCACAAATATTTAAAAACTCCTTTACATGGTCACATTATCAAATAAAATTTTAATCGAATATTATTGATGTGTATTAATAAAACGTAAAAGTTATTGCCCTAACATTTTAATTTCCTCTTCCATATTAACAATTTCTACTGTACCTGTGTAGATACTCTCATGCTGTACAAGTTATACAAACCTGGGGGGGTAGGGAATGAGATGAGTGATGTAGTTCATTTTTAAAATTATACGTTATGGGATTATAAAATTTGCGATTTTACTTCGTTAAACAATGTATATTTGAGATCTTTCCCATACTGACATCTACCTCAATATTTTAAATAGTTGCACAGTTACAAACTGTCACATAACTTATTTATAATTATGGGGCTTTTTTGCTGCAACACACCATCTGTTATGAACATTGCTGTATATAAGAGGAATGACTGAAATTAAAAGGTGAGCGAATTTAAAATACTGACGGATCCTGTCATATTGCCAGGATAGGGCTCTTTTGAAGAGAAAGAAACTAATAGTTTTGTAGGTGGGCAACCTTGCTTTTTTATTTTTTTTCCCAATTCCTGCTCCGCGAAAAGTCAGTGAGGCCAGGCGATCAGGTCTAGTCATCCCTCAGAGGTTGGCCCTGAATCTCATGTCTTGCCTCTTTAGCCCTGGGTCCTTCCTTTCCTTCTCTGCAATTTCGCCTAATTTCTGCGTGGCAGAAAATTAAGAAAACGATTCCCTCCGCATCCCCGCAACCTCGTCATCATACTTGGCGATACCCTCTCCCATGCTCAAGCTTTGAGGTTCTCTTACCGATTGTTCTCGTTTAGCAGGCAGAAAAGGGGGCCGAGGTGCAACTCCGCCGCCTGCTCTCGAAGCTCGCTGAGCGGTACAGCCTGTATCACCGATTGCAGAGCACGTAGCTCCTCCAGAGGAGCTTCCAGCCGTGCCACCTCCCTCAGCAGGGACAGCGCCTGGGCCGCCATCTTGCCGGCTCCTCCCCGCCCACCCTAGCAGGTTCCCGGGAAGCTTCTTCTAAATTCCGCGAGATCTCGGGAGATAGCCGCTCTTCCGGTCTGTAAATATCGCGAGATGGGATGTGTGACGGGTCAAAGTTCGCCAGTTTTTGGCGTCCTTGTCTGGCTTTATTTGGAGCGCTATGCAGTTGGTTACACAGCTGGTTTTCCAGCTTGGTAAAGGACACCGAGAATGGACCGTCACCAGATGTTCGACAGTCGGAACGAAGAGGATGAGAGAACGCATCGGCATCCATTCAGTCCCGCCGGCCGCTTAGCGGGACTCTCCGCGGTGGGGAGAGCTGCATTCCTGAGCCCACCCGGACGGAGCTAGGGAAGCTGGATGAAGGCGTGAGTAGTACGGTGCTGAGGCGCCTCTTTGGCATAAATGGCTCAACCACACGCTTGTTAAAAAAACAAAACAGAGGGCCACTAGGCAGCATGGAGAATGTTCACTCATCTGCTCGAAGATGCTGGACATTCCTGTGATGTAAACATCGAAAAGATAAAAAGTGCGTTGACTTTCAGGATGGAGGAGCAGACTATGGGGGTGGCCTCTAACTTAGGCCAGTCTCTACAGGTTAGCCACAGTTGTCGGCGTCTGGTGGAAATCAGTGATCAGGGCCAGCTAGATAACTTTCATGCAAGCAAGGTGCATGAAAAGTTTAAAGTATAAAATCGCTGTTTACAGTATAAAAGGTGAACAGGGACATGAGAAACCGTTTTATGTTGAGTTAGCTAGCACCCGTATATTGCAAGCAATCAGAAAGACTGGTCAAAAAAAGGCCCTGTGTTCCTAAATAGTTCTCAGTGCCAATGCAGTGAGCCTATTTTGGAAATGCATGCTCATTTTAAGGAAATATGCAAAAGGCTTAGTGGAAACTAAAGACAGAATTTCTTGTTTCTGTCTCTCTGTCTCTTTTGCCAGTGCCCCAGTTAACAAAATAAAAAACTGTTGCAGTTTCACAAAGACATTAGTTCCACTTTTCTTGGAAAAAGATAACTTCCTGTATTCTGGTGATTACAGCACAGAGTACTCATAACCACTGCCCTCTCTTTTAGATTTACAGTTTATTTATATGTTTGAGAGTGGAGATCAGCTCAGGCCCTCACACATGCTAAGCAGATGATCTATTGCTTAGCTACATCCCCAATTCCCCCCTCACCGTTTAAATTTTTGAGATGGTCCTGTTGCCCCATCTGGTCTTCAACTAGCGAGCCTGCAAGTAATTGTAACTAGAAAGCCTCAGCCTCCTGAGTAATTGGGATTATAAATATGCACCGCTTGGATTGGTTTCTTAATTGTTTGACCATGAAAAAGTTAATTTAGTAGGAAAAGAAGTTATGGATTCAAAGCATTGTCAATTGTGGACAAAAGACCTGGTCATGAACAGGATGGTAAATTTACTGTGCGCCGTGGGCTGTTTGTCAGCACTGAAAGCTCTAAAAGTTTCACAGTCACTGTTAGGCCCACTGTTCTTTGCTCAATCTCATGTTGCTATTGTGTTTCTTCCTTGTGAAGACACTGGCTTTGTCTCTTGGATCACTGGATATAGTTAAAGAGCTCACAAGGTATTACATCAAAGCATATATTTGACCACTTTGTTGATACCCTATTTAAAACAAAGCTGATGATACTGTAATGTTGCTGGTGCTTGAGTAGCAATAAGAGATGGGTAGTATAAAACCAGCCATTATTAATAAAGGTTGGTGGAAACTGGAGAATGCTGGGAGTGAGTCTGCATGTTTTCTTAGAGTTGAAGTTGGAAAAAAAATCCTAGTCTGCAAAATGGAAGGGTTATAAATTTATTGACATCAAGGAAAATAAAATTAATGAGCTACTCAAGTTTGAATTATTGACAGTAACTGAGAGTATATTCATAGAAGACAAAGAGGACCAATCCTCACCACCAGAGATGAAAGAAAAGTCTAAGGTAATTGAATGCTGTTTTGTGTTTCAGACCTCATTGGTGCTGCAGTTGTTATGGATCCTTTCCTGAAATAAAGTTTGTCTTTTCAGAAAGATTTTAGTAAATTTCTGCATACCTGTAAAAAACTATAAATGAACCTTCAAAATAAAGGAGTTAATAAAAGAAGGAAGACAAATTAAGTGGGTGATGAAGATGGCTACAGTGTGAGTCTGAAGTTAAGTTGAATATAGTTAAAGAGCTTGGGGATCTTGCTCAGTCTGAGGCTGAGTCAGAATTCCATAAGACAGAGAAGGAGGAAAGGTGGGAAAATAAAAATCTCCAGGAGAGCCTGGTGCTCAGGCAGCAGCACTAAAATATATCAATATATCTTCAATATATCTGAAGAAACTGCCAATCTATAAGTACAGAATTGGACTTCTGGAGTCTAGCTTTAGAATGGAATCTAAAGAGAGTGATGGGTCTGAGTTGAAGGATGAGAAGGATCCAGAGGTTGCATCTTCCAAATAACAGTTCCTCTTTTGGCATCCTTCTCCGGTTACCTTGGTATCACCTTTATCACTTCCATTCTTATCAGCTGCCAAACATTTTGTAATATTTCTTCATTCAACATACACTGAGAGTGAACTTCACAAATTCCTGCACTAAACATCATGTAAGGAAACCATCTGAGGATATGAGGTAGTCATTACACAGTACTTATTAATGTAATAGATATAAAGATCATGGTTCTGGTTTATTTTAGTGGACTTGAAATATAAAGGTTTTATTAGGACCACTTAAGCTTCCTTTTTTCTAATACATTTTATAGATAAAATTTTCAGTCATATAAAGATTGATGGTTGATACTACTTGCTTTTGAAATGATAATGCCTTACATGTTATAAAACTCCCAACATTAATCTCTGTTAATCCTGATTTCATACCTTTTTTATCTTTACCAAAAAACTTCCAATCCTTTTTTGTTTTTACCAAAAAACTTCCAACACTCACAGTTTAATGAGTATGCTTGAGTCTGCACACCTAATAATGGAAACAGCAGGATTAGGACTTTAGCTGATTAATTTCTTTGTCATATACTTCGCCACGAAGTGCATAAAGCCTTCAAGAATTCAGCGTAAAGGAGTGAAATAGGTAAACAGGTAGTTACAGCAAAGAGGGAGGCTGTGAACTAACAATTTGCAAGGCAGATTTGGTTAAAATTACCACTTGTTTTACTCCCTCAGTTTGAAACAATTTGTAATTGGTTTCCAGCATTTTCTATTTTTTCTTTAAGACATTATTTACATAAGTAAAATTCACCTTTTTAAGTCTATAGTTCATTGAACTTTTTAACACTTGTGTGACTACAACCAGATGAAGATAAAACAGTTCCCTTGACCTAATTGACTTGTATCCCTGTCCACTAAATCTTTCCCTGTGACCAGAGTTGCCATCATTTTTTGTTTGCTTTTATTTTTTTGAGGTCTTGCTAAATTGCCCAGGCTGACCATAAACTATTGATTTTTCTGCCTTCACCTCCCAAGTGCTGGGATTGCTGATGTATGTCACTGTGTCCAGCAGAGTTGTTGTCCTTTTGAAATTAGGATAGACTGCTTTAAAAAGCTAGATTAAAAATGTGGGAACCCTGGCAAAAGTGGACACTGTATTCTCAGAGGACTACAGCTAGCTCTTAGCTCGTAGTTTTATTCGTTTGCAGCTTTGTGTAATATGTATTAAATGCTTCAACCTAAGTGTGTGGAATGTGCTTTAAGAAGAGGACTGAGTTACCTCTAAGAAAGGCTACCCAGAGTAGCTGGTCTGGAAAGAGGAATGAGTTCAGAAAAGCAGGAAGCGAAAGACAGAGTGGCTATCTGTATTTTACATGGCTTTGTTGGTGGTTTAGGCCCCTTTGGAGTGGGGTGTGTTCCTGTTTGTTGCTGTGGTTCCTGAAGGTTTGGTATTTTAAGAAAAGTTTGTCTTTATCTGTACATCTCTGGGGATTTCTTTCTCTTCTCTCCTTTTTTTCTTCTTCTTCTAATGTTTAGCGAGAGAGAAGTAGAGTGTATTTCTTAGAAGCATTCTGGGTGTGAGTACTGCCGTTTGTTAAGTTTCAAAGGATGGATGTTTGTGGCTGGCTGCTGTGTTTGCCCGCCCTAAAGGGGCAGGGCGGGGCAGTTTGCAGGCGGAAGGCGTGGGTTTAGGGGAGAGAGCTGTTAAGGTCCTATGTACTGCCAGTGCCTTGAGCTAAACTACCTGCAGCGCTATGGACAGGCTGGGATCACGGTGCCCTCTGCCAGGCTACTCTCGGCCCTGTGTCCTTATATGCCTCTTGGTGAGTACCCCAGGCGGCAATGCTGCAAACCCTTTACCCTTAAACCTGAGGGCTGAGGGAGAAGGAATGCAGGGAAGAAGACATTTCTTTTAACAGCTCTTGGGATTCTGAGCAAGGGGCGGGCAGATACGAAGTGAACTGTAAGATCCTCGGAGCCTCTACTCTGTGTGGAGATTGTGGGGTGGTTCTCAAGGTTACCAGAATAACTTTATTGCGCCTTGTGGGGACAGGTGACTGGGGCGGTCATTCCTAAAGTGGGGGAGGGGAAGGGGTGTTTGCTGCGGAAGAAGTCGCACCTAAGCGATTGGTGATAGATTTCTGTTGCAGTTACCATCTCGTTTCTTTGTAATTTTCTGGAAGCTACATTTTCTGTTCTCTGAAATATCTTAAAATGTTAATCTTGAAAGTGAGACTAGGTAACCCCAATGGTGACAGGGTCAGGGGAGAGCTGTAGGAGAGTCACAAGTTCAGGCTCTGGCCCAGCTCTGCTGCTCACTTCTGGAGTGATCGCTCCTCTTTGGCCATTATTTCCTCTTCTGTGAAAAGTGGTACCGATCAGTGACTCTTTAACTTTTGGGGATTGTAAATCTCTTTGTTTGTTTGTTTGTTTCTTTCTTTATTTTTTAAGTTCTCAATTTGTACCCCGGGAAAATGTTGCATTTGATTTTAGGGTATTTACAAATTCCTTAAAACTAGGGAGATTACTGGTTTAGAGCCACTAAAGCCCCTTCTGCCCTGTTACAGACTGAAAGTCAGCTGTAACCTCTTTAAAAGTTACATACTCTAGGACCAAAAAAAGAAGAAGGCCAGATGAAATAGGAAATAACAGAGTAGCTGGATGTAGTGACACATACCTACAATACCAACACTGAGATTGTGTGTTCAAGCCCAACCTGGGCAATTTAGTGACTTAGCAAGACACTGTCTCAAAATGAGAAATGGGCCCCTGGGGTATATATAGTTCAGTGCAGAGGCCCTGAGTTCAGTCCACAATATCCCCCCACAAAAAAGAAAATGACTGAAGAATACATAAAATGTGTAAGAATGTGTAATTATAAAAGGTATATAGTAAAAGAAATAAATATAAAGGACATAAATATGAAGCCTAATCCATGCTTTTAAAAAGTAATGGTAAATTTTTTGAAATTATAGTAGATGTTTCCTAATAGATTTTCCATGGATTTTGCATTCATGTAATATGGCTTTCTAAAACACATTCCACTATTGGGTCCAAATTAACCTTTTATGCTTATGATACTTTGTTTGTGTGGTTCATGGCCATTTCCCTAGTATATATGCTCTGCCTGGGTTGCTCAGGTGGTAGGAATATAGGAATAAGGACAACCAGATTGTCCCAGACACAGCTAAATGTTGGCGGGGGGGGGGGGAGATGGGACAAAATCACCCTAAATTGAGAAGCACTGGATTAGGCCAGGCTAGAAGGGTCCCACTGTGTCAGTTCTTAGCCTTCACCGCTGCGATATATTGAACCCTGAATGGAAGGCAGGAGTCTTGGAGGCAAGACGGTTCTGTCCCTGGGTTTCCATATGTTTTGCTTTGGTTACCTGCCCTGCTGAATTAAGGGTTGGCTTCCGTTGTACCCAAGGGCCTGTTTACCTCTTAGTGCTCAACTAAGACTTAGGCAAGTTTATATTTAACTGGATTATCTCTGTGGCCCCCTTAATACCTGTTGGCTGACTCACCTCAAATCTTCCTTAAGAGTGACTTAAGGACAGGCTTAAATGTTGCTTCCCTCTCTCAACCACCTTGCATTTTTTGTTCTGCCTGGGGCTAACCATCCTGTGATGAGTGTTTCTTTCACATAGAGTTGTGCTGGTAGTCTCCTTGGAGTCTGTTAGGAGATTATATCCCACCTTATAGTGTTCTAGGATATCCAGATCTGTAAGTACTGCTGGCAGAGGCTGGCTGCCCCCCTCCCCCAAGTAGCCTTACGTCATGAGGGTATTTAGTCATGGTAACTGTGTTTCATGTGTGTCCTAGTCTACAAGTATTGAGAACCTACTGTGTGCCAGGAACTTTCTTGGGGCACGGTGAATGAAGGACAGTTACTTCCTTTACTGATACTGTGATTACAAATTGCTTTTTCTGTCTTGTTTAAAAGCCTGGCAATGCTGAGTTAGTGGCACGAGTGTCCTAATCTTTAATTTCTAGATGAGAGTTATAGAAGGAAGCAGAAGTAACTTGTCAAGAGGCTACAGGCAGTACTTGCACCAGGATTTAAATCCTGCCCTTCATTATTTTTTTCCCCTATAATCAAGTTATCATTTAGAAAAACCACTAAGTTTCCTTGAAAAGCCTGGTTCATTCTTCTTGCATGGTCCTGGTATAGTTCAGAGCACTGGTGTAGAGTGTTGACTTGGAAGCATTGCTGGAGGTGGTGGGAAGAAAATGGAAACCTTTTGTAACTGCTGTAGTCAAACTGAAGCTGAAGACATAAACATGCTACTCAGAGCCTGCCAAGAAGTAGGAGCCAGAACCCAGGCAGTAATGTACAGCGAGGGGGAGGACAGAGGTCTGTTTGAGTGAAGCCTGAGCCCTGGGCTGAAAGGCCAGAGAAGCAGCTCTTGTTCCTAGGGGCTGAGTCACAGTCTGCCTGCTTTCAGATTGCATCTCTGTTATTTCCCCTCAGTAGAGAACACTAGAATGAGAGAGTCTCTAGTCTTTTTCATTTCTTCTTATTTTATTTGTCATTTAAAATAAAAAGAAATTTTATCTTGAAATGTCTTTTACTCTCACATGGATTCTTTCACCTTGCATCAGGATCTTAATATCTTTTTCCAGGGTCAGGGAAGTAGCTAAGTAAGCTGCCTTCTGGTCTCTCCCCATTCTTGACCCTTTTTGTAACTACTGGCTTGACCATATCATTGCTGCCCTACTTACAGATTTCTAAAAGCATCCTGTCACCTGAGTGTAAACCCCAAATTTCTTGGTTTGCTCAATTTCTGTTTAATTCTAGCCAGCCTTGCTTCTTGATCTCTTGGTACTCACTAAGGCCCACGCAGACTGGATATTTCATCTGTCCTTCGTACCTGCTGAGTTGCACATATAATCATTTGCTTAGAATGGCCCCCCTCCTCTTATAATCTGCTTTTTTTTTTTTTGGACCAGGGTCTTACTGTGTAACCAGACTGGCTTCAAACTAGTAATTCTCCTGCCTCAGCCTCCTGAGTGCTGGGATTACAGCTGTACACCACTGCACCTGGTTAGATTCTTACTGTTTCAGATCTGGCTCAGCTGAGATCTCTTTGTTCCTGTTCTATGTCATACTTTCTCTTTAAAGGTCTTTTTCTGTTCTCTCTTCTAGAGTCTTCCTGTTGGTTGTCCTAGCTCTTCCTCACATGGACACAGGTTACATTGTTTTAGAATTGCTCTGTTTGCATACCTATGTTTTACATTAGACTCTGCATAGCAGCTGGCAGGTACAGATGAATGCACATGAAATTACTCTTCCAAATATTGATAGATGGAAGAACTTATTGTTCGTTATAATCTCCACAGGATGACAGCAGTTTAGTGGATGCCAGTTAGTATTTCCTGCAATTTTGTACAATAAAAATCATCCAGATTTGAGTTCAAATTCTGGTTTCACTGATTAAAGCTCTATGATTTTAAGCATTTTATTTTATTTTATTCTTTATTTTATGGAAAATAAAAATTTCATAATAAATAATAGAAGAATAACAATAGTTAATACATTATGTACATAATGTTATCTTCAAAGTGGTTACTCAAAGTACAAGATATGGGCATAAAAAATTCTCCAAAGAATATTAGCACAAACCTTTTTTTTTCAATGAATTAAGAGAAACTAGTAGTATAGCTGTCTTGTATTTTTTTTTCTTTTCCCTTCCTTTCCCCTTTCCCCCACCCTTATTCCTATTTCCTTTTGAACAGTTTCTTCCCATTTCACAAATACATTTTGGTCCTTATTTACTCTTTCAGTTCCTCACACTAGGGAAATAATACAATGTTTACATATGTGAGTTTGATTTATTTCACTATGGGTATGGTCTCAAGTTGCATCCATTTACCTATAAATGTGTCATTTGTCCTTCTTTATGCCTAAGTAGTGCTTCATTACAATAAATGACATCTCTTTTATCCAGTCCTCAGTTATTGGGCATTTGAGTTGTTTCCAAGATTTAGATATTACAAATGGATAGATTCCTAGACACATAAAAATTGCCAAAACTGAATCAAGCAGATATGAAAATTCTAAATAACCTGGTATCAGTCAGTGAAATTGAAAATGTTATTAAAAACTTACCAACAAAGAATAGCCCAGATAGATTCACTGTCGGATTCTGTAACTAATGCCACTAACGCTGAAACTCTTTAGTGAAATTGAAAGAGAAGCACTACTTCCAAAATCATTCCTCGAAGCAAGAATTACCTTAATATCAAAACTAGAGAAGGATCCAACCAAAAGAGATTGTAAGCATTCTTAAAAAATATTTGTGAGCCTCCATTTTTTCTCATCTAAAAATTGTGAAGGAAAATATCTAGGCATGAAAACTGCATAAGCACTAAAACTCAGTGCAGGTCTCAGGGATTATATATATGGGGATGGGGTGAGGGGATAAAAAGATATCTCAGCCTTGGTTCCAGTCTGCTTGAGCTGGGAGTTGTTGACCTGTGCTTTTCTTTTGCACCACACAGATCCTGCCAGCTGCTTTTCTGACATACCCTATTCTCAGGACCCTGAGCCTACAGCTCTACTCAGCCATCACGGGCACCTACATCTCTGGTACTTACTCTATCGTCTTCGTCAATTGTCCCAACGAGCAAATTGCCAGAGACATTGCCAGGTACAGTGCAGGGGCACTGGTGCTGCTCCAGATTGAGCCATCAGGATGCTCCAGAAAGGCACTTTGGGGCCCCTTGTATCTGATGACCTTGTCTGTCCAGAGGTGGACTCCAGGCTTTTTGCTTGGGGGGACAGGAAAAGCTCAGCTAAATGATCCACCAGCTGACCCTGCTTCCAGGCCTGAAAATGCCAACCAATCCATGGGGCATAAAAGGGAGGGATATGAGACCTACAGAGATGTGTAGCTTGTTCAAGGCATTAAGTAAGAACAATAGAACCTTGCAGGTTGACAATTTAATTCTCCTGATTGTTGGCCCAACTCTCTTCATTGAGATATTCTCTTGCTTCATGGAGACATCCCACATGTGCTGTTTATGAGGAGGAAGCCATTCCAAGTGTTGGGTAGTTTCTGGAATCAAGTGTGGTTATGTGGGACAAAGCACTGAATTTGGGATTAGGCCAATTTTGGCTGAGCCACTGATTATATATGGACCTTGAGGGGCCTTTGGGCAAGTTGCTTGGCTTTGCTTTGCTTTGCCTTCCCTCCCCTTCTCCTTCCCTGCCTCCCTTTCTATCCCTTTCTATCTAGTGTGTACCCTAGTAAATGGAATGTAGTATATGCTCAGTAAATGGATTTCCCTTCTCTGTATAGTTGTAGCTTTTTTAGGGTATTTGTTTGGGAAGAGGTCTCACCATGTAATTCAGGCTGGCCTCAAACTTGAAACCATCCTCCTGCCTCAGCATCTTGAATGCTGGGACTACAGGTATGTGCCGCTATGCTTGGCTGTATAGATGTAGGTTTGAAGAAGGCTAGTGGAACTAGTGGCTTTTTCTTTCTTTTCTTTTTGCTTTACAATTTAATGTTCTTAAAGTTGATGGTAGACTGAGATTAATCCAGGATCACAAAAACAGATGCCTGTAACTTAGTTAAGTGGGCTGGGGTATAACAGTGGAGAACGATGGTGTTAGGAGTGTTAGGAGAAAGGAGCAGTGGAAGCTGTGTTAACCTGAGAAGCACGTTTCCTGCTGGAGGGAGTAGCTACTGCTTAGCACTAGCTTAGCTAAAATGGGACCTAGTGAGACTGCAGGCTGATTGTTGTTGATTTATTATTCTGCAAGGAACTAGATAACCTGTATTTTTTTTTTTTTCCTTTGAGTATGGACTATCCTTACTATGAATCCGGTCTGTGAGGCACTGACCTGTGACCTCTGCAGTTTCTAGGTGCCCTAGCAGCTCTGCATTTCTCTCTTCTGCTTCCTGGAGCCTGAGCCCTCTGTGTGTGGCTCACTGATGGTCTCGAGTGGCTGTGTGCCTGCTTTAAAATTGAAGTCAGTAGGCCCATGTACCCTGTCTTTCCTTTTGAAAGCCATAGGGGCTTTTGGTGTAACAATCCCTCTTAGTTCTGCAATCTTTTCCCTGAAGATAAGTTGGTGTGTTCAGTCACTGGAGAGTTTGCATCCAAAAGAGGTTGGAGGGAGCCTGTGAGGCAATGGGCTTAAGTTTTTCTAGATGTATAACTTACTCACTGTGTCTGCCTGTCATCCTGAGAACAAACAATAGTTTTTTAGTGGATGATTGAGCAAGACTCCCAGTAGTTGCCTAAAAAAAGGTTGTGCCACAGGTCTCTTCTTACAGTGGGGAATTTTCCAAGGGAGCAATGATGGCAATAATGTCACATTAATACGGGTCCTTAAATAGAATACTCTCCAGCCTGGGACTCAAGGGAAGAGAAAAGAGGTCATTTCTCTTGGCAACAGCTGAGAGAAGGAGGGATCAGTGACCAGGCCTCAGATAAGGTTTGTTTGGCTGGGCCTGAGCACTTCAGAGAACAGAGACAAGGCTCTTTAGGCTTTCTGAGATCTGAGAAGCCAGAGCTGCCTGACCCTGAGACCTTGAAGTAGATGGTTGGTTCCTTCTTGCTTGATGACTTGGTGTTATGCTTTAGATCTGGAATATACCCTTGAAAAAGCCTCCTGTGCTTGGAGGTGGGGCTTGGGAAAGGTGATTGGCTTATGGAGATGCTACTGCTGACTTGGTATTAGGAAGTAGGGCCGGGTTAAGGCAGGCCACTGGGGGAGGAGGACCTGGAAGGATGTATCGCCCTCCCTGGCTCTTTCCTTCTCTCTCTTCCTCCTGGCACCGTGATGGTGCTTGCCTCTTCCATCATGCCATTTCTAGCTTGAGCCAGCCAATTATGAAATGAAACTTCTTAAACTATGAGCCAAAATAAACATCTCCTTTTTTTTGCAGGTGTCAAGTACTTTATCCCAGTAACAAGGGAAGTGACTCAGACAGTGGTGCTCTTGTCTCTATGATACCTGTTAAGATACACCTTATTGTGTTTACCTGAGTTCTGCACAGGAAACAAGAGACTCTGAAAGTGATTGGTGCTTTAGAGATTATCTGGCCAGGGATTTTAACCTATGATAAGTGAAAAAAAATTCTAGTGGTCTGCAGAAGAGGTAATTCTGCTCTTCAGACTAAGGTAGAAACCTTTTTTTAAAAATGAAAGGTGAAAAAATTCTGTGTTTGCCAAAATAAACACTGAGTATGATCTTGTTTTGGTTTTATATAGAGTTGTATCAGTCGTCGGGGGTCACACAGATGTCTACAGATCCAAAGCACAGCGTGTCAGGCAGGTGCATCTGAGAGTTACAGGGAGAGGTGGTATAGTCAAGCAGTACTTGGTAGTGAGAAAATTTGGAACCACTGACCAAAACTGTTTTCTAGTACTGCAGGAGAGATTGAGAAAGGAGAGATACCGGTCAGAATATATCCTTAAAAAACTTATTTGAAGAAGGAAAGGAAGAACTTGCCTAGGGTCACACAGCCATCCTACTGCAGACTGGGAATGGAGCTGAGGTCTTTTTTAGGTCCAGTGTTAATTAATTTCTGTATCCCAGAGTATGTCCTTAAAACTGCCTAGCTATAGCTGCTTCCCCACTTCACACCCAGGAAAGGACTTAGCACTAGCTCTGTATTCAGAGGTTCTGTGTGTGGTGGTTGTGGAATGTGCTAGTTTGAGGAAAGGACGTGATAAATTGAGGTCTCAGTTAGTTTTTGGTTGCTGTCATTTATTAATAATAAAAGTTCATTAATGGTTCTGGAGGCTAAGTGTCTTAGTTACTTTTCTCATTGCTAAGACAAAATACCTGACAGCCAGACTTATAGGAGGAAAAGTTTATTTAGCTCACAGTCTGTAGAGGTTTTAGTCCATAGTCGGCTGGCTCACATGGTAGGGTGAGAGGCAGAGGGGCATCACAGAGGAATAATGGTCCCCAGCAAGTGGGCAGGTGACAGCACATTAACCCTCTTTCTAGCCCTTATATTTTATGCAGGCTACCCACCCTAGCACGGGAATAGCACTCACATCCTTAATCTTAGTCAAAACTATACCAAACCAATCAGTGGACTGATTTAGTAATCACATATCCTTGATATCAGCACTACACATCCTAGCTGTAGTCACACTTTATGACTGCTTGAGGCTTTGGGGGGCTATTTAGACACAAACCATGACACTGAGGAATCTAAGAATACAATACTAACATCTCACAATGCCTTCTTCCTGCATTATAACATAGCTTAGGATGTCATGTAGCAATACAGAGCAAGCATCTTGCTTGGTCTCTTTTTTTTTCTAAAGTCATTAATGTAGCCAGCTGTGGTGGCACATTCTTGTAACCCCAGCACTCTGGGAAGCTGATGCAGGAGGAGTGCAGATTCAAACCCAGTCTAGGGAATAATTAGCAATTTAGCAAGAACCTATCTTAAAATTAAAAAATAATAAACAGACCAGTATGTAGCTCGTTGCTAAGGCCCTGGGTTCAAGTTTTAGTAACAAAACATAGCCATTAATGCCATTTTAAGCCACCCTCATGATCTAGAGGATTAGGTTTCCAACACATGAATTCCAGGAATTCTGGGGCATACTCAAACCCTAGCATTCTGCCTGTGACCACCAATGTTCACCACTTTCTCACATGCAGAATACAACCCTTCCATTCCAATAGCCTCGAAGTTTTAACTGGTTCCAGTACCATCTCAGAAGTAATAAGTGCACTGTCTCTTCTGAGTCAGATTTGGGTGAGACTCAAAACATCCCTGAAACAAATTTTCTCCAGCCATGAGCCTGTGAAATCAGACAAGTCACCTGCTTCTAAGATACAATAATGCAACAGGAAAAGGACAGACATTCCACTTCAACATGGAGAGACAGGCAAGAAGTAGGAGTCACTGGCAGCTTATACTTGAAAGTCCAAAACCCAATAGGATGAACAGTAGTAAGTCTGAAGGTGCCAGAATAATCTTTGAGTCCATGTCTTCCTATCTGGATATAGTGGGCCCAAGACTTCTAGGTCCTCGGGCTGCCAGGGCATTGCTGGCTCCACACCAAATTCAGCTCACTATGGTTGGTGTCACAAGAGAGTAGCTCTACAGTCCTGGGTCTCAGTGACAGGTAGCCCCTGTGATTCTTACAGGCATTGCCTTAGTGAGGACTCTGTAACTGCTCCAACCCATTTCCTCTCCACTAATTACTTTCCAAAGGCCCCACCTACAAATACATTAGCATACTCCTTTCAGCTGTAACTGTCAGTGAATTATGGGGACCATACCAAAATCATAGCATCACAGAGACCCTAAATAGTGGTCTACTTAGACTCAAATTTCCAGGATTAATTCACACCAGTTCCCCTTCCTTCTCTTAAGACCCTGAGACTTCTAGTGACTGCCTCCCTTTTCCTTTGTTCTAGAGCAATACTGGAAAAGAAGCTGGCTGCCTCAGTGAACATCCTACCCAAGGCATCTTCACTGTGAGTTTTGCCACAGCTGACAGAGAGGGGGGTTGGGAGTTTCAGGGTTAGGTCTTGGCTGCTGGGAATTGTCAGAGAATAATTTAAGGGCAGTTAATGAATAGTTCACAGCTGACTTGTATTCAGGGGTGATCAATCAGTTTATTTCACCCAAAGAAAGCAAAACTATGCTGTTTATAGAGGGAGAAAAAAGTGATGTCATTCCCTTACCTGCTCACATATCTATAGCAGCAGCTCCCAAATTTGGTTATAATTTCTATTCTTGAGCTTCAGCTTCAATTTACTCAGTCTGAGGATGGAGCCCAGTTCTCTGAATCTTTGTTTTTGCAGTGCTGTGGATCAAACCCAAGGCCTTAAGCATGCTAGCCAAGTGCTCTACCACTGAGCTGCATTCCTACCCCAGGTCTCTGAATCTTTTAAAGTTGTACAGAATCTAGTCATGTAACTCAGTGGAAGGTGCCAGTGTTTGGTAATTGAAGTAGAATATCAGCCTAGCATTGCCTTCCTGTGTACATCCTTGCTCATAATAGATTCTTTTAACACAGCTCTATGACACTGGAGGGCCCATAGCCCAGATCCCTGTTGGCAAATTTTTTAGAGCTTTCAGTGATACAAGCAGCCTGCTATGGCCATATGCCATAGGTTTGCCACCACTGGCCTAGGTCCTGAGCTGATGTAGATTTCAGGCTAAATCACTTTTTCCCATGATGTTATTCTTACACTGTTTTCTAAAATGTAGTGACTTTATTTTTAACTTCTGAAACTTTCCATATAAGACTTTCTTTTACCCTGAAGCCATCTGATGTTTTAAGTTTATCCATTCATGGGTACTTAGCTTTGGGAGTCAGTAGTGGCATCAAAGTAGTACCAGTCCAGAAGGTGAGGAGGAGCCTGGAAGCCATGAGTAAGATGGGCATGGGGAGAGATACCTGGCTTGGAAGAGTGAAGAAACACCCGAGGGCTTCTGCAGGGCAGTAGTGGCATGTCTTCTCATGTAGTTAGTTGGAGGAAACAATAGGTAACAGATGTTGGCACTCTATAAGAGCAAAGCATCTCTGGCAGTATCTCAGTAGTAGAGCACTTGTCTAGCACTTGGGAGGCCCTAGATTCAACCCTCAGCACTAAAAGGAAGGGGAAGGAGTAGGGAAAAGGAATAAAGAAGCAAGGGAAGTGAAGGGAGGGAGGTTGAGAAGGAGGGGCTGCAAAAGAGAGGGAAAAAAATCCTTTGTAAAAACTTTTATGTCTGGACTTCAAGAAATGGAGAGAGCCAGAGTTACAGCTTAGTGGCGCAGCTCCTACCTGGCAAATGAGTTTGATTCTGGTAACAAAAAAGAAAAGAAAAGAAAAGAGAGAGAAATAGAGAACCTCTTGCCTCCAGGAATATTCTGGCAATCTTAGATGACCATGTGGTGTTGAACAACTCTAGACTTCAGTATATGGGCTTGGGCCGATTTTAAAGTTTCCTCCTCAGTAAGTCACCTACTTGGACCAAGTTTGACATTTCACTGGGTTATCTTGTGAACATTTGGTTTTGTTCTGTTCTTCAGGTATTTTTGGAAGGGAGAAACAGAAGAAGCCACTGAGATCTTGTTGGTGAGTGAGGAGGGGGCAGAGGAAGTCTTAATAGTGGAATGAGTGAGACAAAAGCTTTTTCCCAGGTCCTAATTAAAAGTTAGTGAAGATCAAATGACTGAAGTTCTTGCCCAGCTGAGATGTCTAAGGCTGATCTGGGAGCCAGTGAACTGCCCTGGTGACCTGGGAGTAATACTGTCTTACACGCCCAGATGAGTGAGCAGGGTTGGAGCTGAGGCTCCAGTCCTACAGCAGTGATGTTTTTCTTTCTTTTTTTTTTTTTTCAAGTTTAAAATATTTTTTAATTTTTTTAAAAATTTTTTATTTAAAGGGATAAAACAGAAAAAAGAGAGATATTACAGAATTAAAAAAAAACATAAACAGTAAGAAATCACTAGCTGATAAATTACATATTGCTCTTTTAAAATATTTTTAATTTTTTAAAAATTTTTTTTATTTAAAGGGATAAAACAGAAAAAGGAGAGAAATATTACAGAATTTAAAAAAAAAAACAAATCACTAGCTGATAAATTACATATTGCTCTTTTAAATCTTTTTTTTATAGTTAATAAAGACAAGGACTTCGAAGGTCCCCATTCTCTCCAGCTATATCAGGTAAGGGTGGCATCTTTTGTCACTCATTTATCACAAGAGTTACTGAAGTTGAGCAGCAGGAGAACTGGAGTTGAGCCACCAGCTCTGAAAAAGTCCTTTTTCCTCTGTTTGTATGTGTGTGTGAGAACTCAGATCTCATATGCGGTAGGCGAGTATACTACCATTGAACTATACCTCCAGCCCCAAATGTGCATTTTTATAGAAAGTAAGATTTTCCAAAAACAAAGAAGAAATTAGTGAGAAAAATGACATCATTTCATATTTTTTTCAAGACCTGGCTTACTAAGACACCTATATCTCTTTAGAACTATGTTGGGACAACTTTATGTATTTGATAAATTCAAATTTTCTAAAATTCTAATTTTTCATGTCAAAACATTAATGGAAATAAATAATAGAAACAGTTATCATTTGATTTAAGGACTTTGTTCCTAATTAAGAAAATGGCTACCTAATACTCAAATGAGTTATGGTAATTTGTCAGCTTTACAAATTATGGGAACTTGGGCTTCAGAGCAAAAATGTCTAGTTTAGCCTGTAACTCAGGTACACAAGTCTGTGACAACTTTTTTCTTTTTCTTCTTCTTCTTCTTTTTTTTTTTTTTTTTTTTTGAGATAGGGTCTTGCTGCATAGTCCAGGCTGGCCTTGAACTCTCAGGGATCCTGCATCAGCTTCCCAAGTGCTGAGATTATAGGCATGTGCCAACACACCTGGCTAACTTTTGAACCTAGGTATACAGCAGAAGTGCTTTTATGTGTACTTCCCATCTTTCCTCTTAGAATGTTACAAAGACACAGAGTGAAGGGCTGAACTTTAATAAATTAGTAATCTTTACCACTTCAAAGATGTTAACTGAAACTATTTAAAAATACATATGTGTGGTGGAATACAGTGCCAGTGAGTACAGTTGGTGGCCCTGTCTTGACTCATACTAAGGTACCAGTAATGTTACCCATCATTTCTAATGCACTATCAGGCAAACAACATAGGAAAGAAATGAATGGCAAAGTCGTGTTAGAGTTTTGCTGAAGCCCATGTCTTCATGTTTCCTTAGTCTGGAGAGGGACAAGGTATAGGAAACAGTAAAGACAGATTACTGTGGGCCAACCATCACTGAAGACACTTTGGAAGAAGTCAGTGGTGGCATTGACCTTGAGGAAGAGAGAGGCTTTGGACCAACTAGCAGGAGCAAGAAAGCTGGTCTGGGCCAGGGGTTTAGCTCAGCTGCATAACTGCCTGCTTGGCAAACACGAGGTCATGAGTTCGATCCCCAGCACCAAAAAAAAAAGAAGAAGAAGCTGTTCTGGGCTGGGAGGAACACAGTGATGACCCTGGGGAAGGCAGGGATGCAGTGAGACAGTGGTGACCCCGGGGAAGG